>CM029597.1:98992572-99092572 GCA_017311375.1 Mytilus coruscus | reverse complement strand
GAATAAAATAAATGCACTGTTTACGTTATAAAAGAAATCAACCTATTAGTCAACATACGTCGAGAAATCATATTATCACACAGTATGCTGAGCATACGATGGAGCAGAGGATATACTGCAGACGAGAAGTGGGATGTTGATAATTGGAAAGTTGAAATAAACACTTTTGTCTTAGGTGATAGGTTGAAAAACTCTTTTTAATAACTTTAAATAAGCCAAGGGAAATTATGTTTGTAGAATTTATTTTTCGAATAGTTACACAGTCAGGATTATCTTTGTTTTCTTAAAACAAAATCATTTTTATTCCTTCAAATTTATTTGCAAATATGATGTGTTTTATCTTTTGCAATCATGAAATGTCATCATTTTGGTTTTCTGTAAATAATGTAAAACAAAATTCAAAAATATAGGTTAAATGTATATACATTCACTTTGCTTCCTTATTATTTATCAATACTGACAAATAATAAAATATTTTGTTATTAATAATTTTATATGGACTGACAAATAATACAATATTTTGTTTCATTGAAACTTAAAATTAAATATGCATATTGTTTTCAGATTCACTAAACACCATGCAGGTCATATCTAGCCATTTGCCAAACCTATTATACTAACAATGATATACCGCGATTACAGAATATTTAACTGTTCTATACTTTATTTACGCCAATTAAAATATGATACCCTCGGGTACTTGCAGTCCCAAAGCTGCATAGACCCTGTGCTAGAAAAACTATTTGTATTGGCGCTGTAAACTTAATAAATAATTTGATAATGTAAAAGTCATTGTATTTTATTTTGTGAGGAATGAATATTGCCATAGTATCGGTTTGTTCTGAGAATACAAATCAGCAAAAAAAAAACTACAGTAAACATTTGTCAAAATTATGATAAGGAAGACAAACAACATATTGAAATATATAAGAAAGTAAAAGATTGTGTTGTTGTTTTTTTTGGGGTCAATTCATACTTAATGGACTATAGTATGGTAGCAAATATGAATAAAAATAAATATACTGTTTACGTTTTAGAAGAAATCAACCTTTAGTTAAAATACGTCGATTATTAATAATTTTATATGGACTGACAAATAATACAATATTTTGTCTCATTGAAACTTATAAATTGAACATGCATATTGTTTTCAGATTCATCAAACACCATGCAGGTCATATCAGGCCATTTGCCAAACCTATTATACTAACAATGATATACCGCGATTACAGAACATTTAACTGTTGTATACTTAATTTACGCCAATGAAATTATCAACAATACAAACGAAAGCCGATTGACATTTCATTGCAGCGTAAGTCTGAACGACATTTTGTTGCTTTATTTCCTTATTATTTTAAATTATTATTATTAAAATGAATTTAAACCTAAATAAAAATCACAGTAAATATTGGATTGCAGAAGCACTGATAATTAAAGATATGATATCCTCGGGGATTAGCAGTCCCAAAGCAGCATAGACCCTACGCTAGAAAAACTATTTATATTGGCGCTGTAAACTTAATAAATAATTTGATAATGCAAAAGTCATTGTATTTTTATTTTGCAATTCACGAATGTAAATATATCTTTATTGCAGGGTGTTATGTATTTTATTTTTGAGGATGAATATTGTCATAGTATCGGTTTTGAGAATACAAATCAGCAAAATATTCAAACTGATAGAAAAAACTACAGTAAACGTTTGTCAAAATTATGATAAGGAAGACAAACAACATATTAAAATATATAAGAAAGTAAAAGATTGTGTTGTTGTTTTTGGGTCAATTCATACTTAATGGACTATAGTATGGTAGCAAATATGAAAAAAAGTAAATGAACTGTTTACGTTATAGAAGAAATCAACCTATTAGTCAACATACGTCTAGAAATCATATTATCATACAGTATGCTGAGCATACGATGGAGCAGAGGGTATATTGCAGACGAGAAGTGGGATGTTGACAATTGGAAAGTTGAAATAAACACTTTTGTCTTAGGTGATGGGTTGAAAAACTCTTTTAATAACTTTTAAATAAACCACAGGAAATTATGTTTGTGAAGTTAAATTTTCGAATAGTTACACAGTCGGGATTATCTGTGTTTTCTTAAAACAAAATCATTTTGTATTCTTTTCAAATTTATTTGCATATATGATGTGCTTTTATCTTTTGCAATCATGAAATGTCATCATTTTGGTTTCCTGTAAATAATGTAAAACAAAAATAAAAATATAGGTTAAATGTATATATGTTCACTTTGCTTCCTCATTATTTATTCATAATTTTATATGGACTGACAAATAATAAAACATTTTGTTTCATTGAAACTTATAAATTTAATATGCATATTGTTTTCAGATTCATCAAACACCATGCAGGTCATATCTGGCCATTTCCCAAACCTATTATACTAACAATGATATACCGCGATTACAGAACATTTAACTGTTCTATACTTTATTTACGCCAATGAAATTATCAACAGTACAAACGAAAGCAGATTGACATTTCATTGCAGCGTAAGTCTGAACGACATTTTGTTGCTTTATTTCCTTATTTTTAAAATTATTATTATTAAAATTAATTTAAACCTAGAAAAAATCACAGTAAATATTGGATTGCAGAAGCACTGACAATTAAAGATATGATATCCTCGGGGATTAGCAGTCTCAAAGCAGCATAGACCCTACGCTAGAAAAACTATTTATATTGGCGCTGTAAACTTAATAAATAATTTGATAATGCAAAAGTCATTGTATTTTTATTTTGCGATTCACGAATGTAAATATATCTTTATTGCAGGGTGTTATGTATTTTATTTTTGAGGGATGAATATTGTCATAGTATCGGTTTTGAGAATACAAATCAGCAAAATATTCAAACTGATAGAAAAAACTACAGTAAACGTTTGTCAAAATTATGATAAGGAAGACAAACAACATATTAAAATATATAAGAAAGTAAAAGATTGTGTTGTTGTTTTTTGGGGTCAATTCATACTTAATGGACTATAGTATGGTAGCAAATATGAATAAAAATAAATCCACTGTTTACGTTTTAGAAGAAATCAACCTATTAGTCAACATACGTCGAGAAATCATATTATCATACAGTATGCTGAGCATACGATGGAGCAGAGGGTATATTACAGACGAGAAGTGGAATGTTGACAATTGGAAAGTTGAAATAAACACTTTTGTCTTAGGTGATAGGTTGAAAAACTCTTTTTATATAACTTTTAAATAAACCAAAGGGAAATTATGTTTGTGGAGTTAAATTTTCGAATAGTTACACAGTCGGGATTATCTGTGTTTTTCCTAAAACAAAATCATTTTGTATTCCTTCAAATTTATTTGCAAATATGATGTGCTTTTATCTTTTGCAATCATAAGATGTCATCATTTTGGTTTTCTGTAAATAATGTAAAACAAAAATAAAAATATAGGTTAAATGTATATACATTCACTTTGCTTCCTCATTATTTATTAATAATTTTCTATGGACTGATAAATAATACAATATTTTGTTTCATTGAAACTTATAAATTAAATATGCATTTTGTTTTCAGATTCATCAAACACCATGCAGGTCATATCTGGCCATTTGCCAAACCTATCATACTAACAATGATATACCGCGATTACAGAACATTTAACTGTTCTATACTTTATTTACGCCAATTAGATTATCAACAATACAAACAAATGCCGATTGACATTTCATTGCAGCGTAAGTCTGAACGACATTTTGTTGCTTTCTTTCTTTATTATTTTAAATTAATTTATTATTAAAATTAATTTAAACCTAGAAAAAATCACAGTAAATATTGGATTGCAGAAGCACTGAAAATTAAAGATATGATACCCTCGGGGACTAGCAGTCTAAAAGCTGCATAGACCCTGTGCTAGAAAAACTATTTATATTGGCGCTGTAAACTTAATAAATAATTTGATAATGCAAAAGTCATTGTATTTTATTTTTTGAGGGATGAATATTGTCATAGTATCGGTTTTGAGAATACAAATCAGCAAAATATTCAAACTGATAGAAAAAACTACAGTAAACGTTTGTCAAAATTATGATAAGGAAGACAAACAACATATTAAAATATATAAGAAAGTAAAAGATTGTGTTGTTGTTTTTGGGGGTCAATTCATACTTAATGGACTATAGTATGGTAGCAAATATGAATAAAAATAAATCCACTGTTTACGTTTTAGAAGAAATCAACCTATTAGTCAACATACGTCGAGAAATCATATTATCATACAGTATGCTGAGCATACGATGGAGCAGAGGGTATATTACAGACGAGAAGTGGAATGTTGACAATTGGAAAGTTGAAATAAACACTTTTGTCTTAGGTGATAGGTTGAAAAACTCTTTTTATATAACTTTTAAATAAACCAAAGGGAAATTATGTTTGTGGAGTTAAATTTTCGAATAGTTACACAGTCGGGATTATCTGTGTTTTTCCTAAAACAAAATCATTTTGTATTCCTTCAAATTTATTTGCAAATATGATGTGCTTTTATCTTTTGCAATCATAAGATGTCATCATTTTGGTTTTCTGTAAATAATGTAAAACAAAACTAAAAATATAGGTTAAATGTATATACATTCACTTTGCTTCCCTCATTATTTATTAATAATTTTCTATTGACTGATAAATAATACAATATTTTGTTTCATTGAAACTTATAAATTAAATATGCATTTTGTTTTCAGATTCATCAAACACCATGCAGGTCATATCTGGCCATTTGCCAAACCTATCATACTAACAATGATATACCGCGATTACAGAACATTTAACTGTTCTATACTTTATTTACGCCAATTAGATTATCAACAATACAAACAAATGCCGATTGACATTTCATTGCAGCGTAAGTCTGAACGACATTTTGTTGCTTTCTTTCTTTATTATTTTAAATTAATTTATTATTAAAATTAATTTAAACCTAGAAAAAATCACAGTAAATATTGGATTGCAGAAGCACTGAAAATTAAAGATATGATACCCTCGGGGACTAGCAGTCTAAAAGCTGCATAGACCCTGTGCTAGAAAAACTATTTATATTGGCGCTGTAAACTTAATAAATAATTTGATAATGCAAAAGTCATTGTATTTTATTTTTTGAGGGATGAATATTGTCATAGTATCGGTTTTGAGAATACAAATCAGCAAAATATTCAAACTGATAGAAAAAACTACAGTAAAAGTTTGTCAAAATTATGATAAGGAAGACAAACAACATATCAAAATATATAAGAAAGTAAAAGATTGTGTTGTTTTTTTTTTTTTGGGGTCAATTCATACTAAATGGACTATAGTATGGTAGCAAATATGAAAAAAATAAATGAACTGTTTACGTTAAAGAAGAAATCAACCTATTAGTCAACATACGTCGAGAAATCATATCATACAGTATGCTGAGAATACGATGGAGCAGAGGATATATTGCAGACGAGAAGTGGGATGTTGATAATTGGAAAGTTGAAATAAACACTTTCGTCTTAGGTGATAGGTTGAAAAACTCTTTTTAATAACTTTAAATAAACCAAAGGGAAATTATGTTTGTGGAATTAATTTTTGAATAGTTACACAGTCAGGATTATCTTTGTTTTCTTAAAACAAAATCATTTTTATTCCTTCAAATTTATTTGCAAATATGATGTGCTTTTATCTTTTGCAATCATGAAATGTCTTCATTTTGGTTTTCTGTAAATAATGTAAAACAAAATTTAAAATAGAGGTTAAATGTATATACATTCACTTTGCTTCCTTATTATTTATCAATACTGACAAATAATAAAATATTTTGTTATTAATAATTTTCTATGGACTGACAAATAATACAACATTTTGTTTTATTGACACTTAAAATTAAATATGCATATTGTTTTCAGATTCACTAAACACCATGCAGGTCATATCTAGCCATTTGCCAAACCTATTATACTAACAATGATATACCGCGATTACAGAATATTTAACTGTTCTATACTTTATTTACGCCAATTAAATTATCAACAATACAAACAAAGGCCGATTGACATTTCATTGCAGCGTAAGTCTGAACGACATTTTGTTGCTTTATTTCCTTATTTTTAATATTAATTTATTATTAAAATCAATTTAAACCAAGAAAAAATCACAGTAAATATTGGATTGCAGAAGCACTGACAATTAAAAATATGATACCCTCAGGTACTTGCAGTCCCAAAGCTGTATAGACCCTGTGCTAGAAAAACTATTTGTATTGGCGCTGTAAACTTAATAAATAATTTGATAATGTAAAAGTCATTGTATTTTATTTTGTGAGGATGAATATTGTCATAGTATCGGTTTGTTCTGAGAATACAAATCAGCAAAATATTCAAACTGATAGAAAAAAACTACAGTAAACGTTTGTCAAAATTATGATAAGGAAGCCAACAACATATTAAAATGTAGAAGAAAGTAAAAGATTGTGTTGCTTTTGGGGTCAATTCATACTTAATGGACTATAGTATGGTAGCAAATATGAATAAAAATAAATGCACTGTTTACGTTTTAGAAGAAATCAACCTTTTAGTCAACATACGTCGAGAAATCATATTATCATATAGTATGCTGAGCATACGATGGGGCAGAGGTATATTACAGACGAAAAGTGGGATGTTGACAATTGGAAAGTTGAAATAAACACTTTTGTCTTAGGTGATAGATTGCAAAAACCCTTTTTAAATAACTTTTAAATAAACCAAAGGGAAATTATGTTTGTGGAGTTAATTTTTCGAATAGTTACACAGTCGGGATTATCTGTGTTTTCTTAAAACAAAATTAATTTTGTATTCCTTCAAATTGATTTGCAAATATGATGTGCTTTTATCTTTTGCAATTATGAAATGTCATCATTTTGGTTTTCTGTAAATAATGTGAAACAAAATTAAAAATATAGGTTAAATGTATATACATTCACTTTGCTTCCCTCATTATTTATTAATAATTTTCTATGGACTGACAAATAATACAATATTTTGTTTCATTGAAACTTATAAATTAAATATGCATTTTGTTTTCCAGATTCATCAAACACCATGCAGGTCATATCTAGCCATTTGCCAAACCTATTATACTAACAATGATATACCGCGATTACAGAATATTTAACTGTTCTATACTTTATTTACGCCAATTAAATTATCAACAATACAAACAAAGGCCGATTGACATTTCATTGCAGCGTAAGTCTGAACGACATTTTGTTGCTTTATTTCCTTATTTTTAATATTAATTTATTATTAAAAATTAATTTAAACCAAGAAAAAATCACAGTAAATATTGGATTGCAGAAGCACTGACAATTAAAAATATGATACCCTCGGGTACTTGCAGTCCCAAAGCTGCATAGACCCTGTGCTAGAAAAACTATTTGTATTGGCGCTGTAAACTTAATAAATAATTTGATAATGCAAAAGTCATTGTATTTTTATTTTGCGATTCACGAATGTAAATATATCTTTATTGCAGGGTGTTATGTATTTTATTTTTGAGGATGAATATTGTCATAGTATCGGTTTTGAGAATACAAATCAGCAAAATATTCAAACTGATAGAAAAAACTACAGTAAACGTTTGTCAAAATTATGATAAGGAAGACAAACAACATATTAAAATATATAAGAAAGTAAAAGATTGTGTTGTTGTTTTGGGTCAATTCATACTTAATGGACTATAGTATGGTACCAAATATGAATAAAAATAAATGCACTGTTTACGTTTTAGAAGAAATCAACCTATTAGTCAACATACGTCGAGAAATCATATTATCATACAGTATGCTGAGCAAACGATGGAGCAGAGGGTATATTACAGACGAAAAATGGGATGTTGACAATTGGAAAGTTGAAATAAACACTTTTGTCTTTGGTGATAGGTTGAAAAACTCTTTTCTTTTTATATAACTTTTAAATAAACCAAAGGGAAATTATGTTTGTGGAGTTAATTTTCGAATAGTTACACAGTCAGGATTATCTGTGTTTTCTTAAAACAAAATCATTTTTTTTATTCCTTCAAATTGATTTGCAAATATGATGTGCTTTTATCTTTGCAATTATGAAATGTCATTATTTTGGTTTTCTGTAAATAATGTAAAACAAAAATTAAAAATATAGGTTAAATGTATATACATTCACTTTGCTTCCCTCATTATTTATTAATAATTTTATATGGACTGACAAATAATACAATATTTTGTTTCATTTTTAAAATTGAAGCATATTGTTTTCAGATTCATCAAACACCATGCAGGTCATATCTGGCCATTTGCCAAACCTATTATACTAACAATGATATACCGCGATTACAGAACATTTAACTGTTCTATACTTTATTTACGCCAATTAAATTATCAACAATACAAACAAAGGCCGATTGACATTTCATTGCAGCGTAAGTCTGAACGACATTTGGTGCTTTATTTCCTTATTATTTTAAATTAATTTATTATTAAAATTAATTTAAACCAAGAAAAAAAATCACAGTAAATATTGGATTGCAGAAGCACTGACAATTAAAGATATGATACCCTCGAGGAGTAGCAGTCCCAAAGCTGCATAGACCCTGTGCTAGAAAAACTATTGAAATTGGCGCTGTAAACTTAATAAATAATTTGATAATGCAAAAGTCATTGTATTGTTTTTGCGTTTCACGAATGTAAATATGTCTTTATTGTGTTATGTATTTCATTTTTGAGGATGAATATTGTCATAGTATCGGTTTTGATAATACAAATCAGCAAAATATTCAATCTGATAGAAAAAAACTACAGTAAACGTTTGTCAAAATTATGATAAGGAAGCCAACAACATATTAGAATATATATTAAAGTAAAAGATTGTGTTGTTTTTGGGGACAATTTATACTTAATGGACTATAGAATGGTAGCAAATATGAAAAAAATAAATGCACTGTTTACGTTATAGAAGAAATCAACCTATTATTCAACATACGTCGAGAAAACATATTATCATACAGTATGCTGAGCTTCAACATCCTTAACCCCTCCCAAGACTAGTCATTTGCCTGTAAAATAAACAAAATGGAAATGAAAACAAAATCCATAAATTAATACAACCATTGTGATGTAAATAAAGTAAACCGAAGACCGATATCTGACGTAGGCGAAGATGGCCTTAGCCAGATTGGGCATATCGTTTTCAATGTTTACTTTTAAATGAAAACTTTGTTTAAGTTTGGCAGAGCTGTATTGGATCGATCCTCGATAAGACATTAATGTGGAAGAAACGCACGTCTGGTATGCTAGATAAATTGTAGGCTTGACATGTACAATGATTTTTATGATAAATAAATCATTTTGATGCAAATATGAAGGTATACTTGAGTTTTTTATCTCAGAGATACCTATTTTAAATACTTTTAGTGAAATTACAAGAAAAGTTTAATAAAACAAGGCAGTATATCAGAAAAGAAAATGCAATAATCAGTATCATGCTGGTTTGAAATTCAACTTAAACATATAAGTTAAAGTTAAACATAAAAAGTATTATCATATAACAGACCAATAGCATTTACTGAAAGCAAACACTTATTATTATAATTTACTGACTTTTTAAAATCTTGCAATCGTGTTCTCCATTATAGGCTACGATAATTGATCATAGGAAAGATACACATCCGAGATCCTTATTCTGTAACATTTTACGAACAGCGTTTTAAAATAAATCCTAGTAATGTTTATTTCGGAAACGAGGGCTCATCACATGATATAATTTTGTTCTCTTTGTTGGTTAAAAACGAATTAGTATAGATCATTATATACCTGTATCAAAAGCAAAGGTGCACAACATCCTGCTAAAAGAATCGAATCCCAGAATGTATTATTATTAGATCACCCAGAAATACTTTATGTCCGAAAAAGAAATTTCACAGCACAAATATAAACTAGTATACAAACCATCAAGTAAAAGAGGTAAGAGAAGGGACTCTGATCTATTTGCTCAATATCTATTTGAATTATTTACTTCATGCTGTAAGGTTTATTTTTGTATTGTAAGTTTTAATAAAAGATTTTAAATTATATAGACAATGATAAATTAAATTTCTATAACTCCTTTATTCCTAGTTTCCATTACATTTTAATTTTTTCCTATAAATAACACCCTTTTATTATCGTACTTATAAAGCAAGTTATAGGGGATAAGGAGGGGACTCTTGATATATTTGCATAATATATTTTAGCTATGAAAAACTCTTCAAAGATACTAGGCTTATAATTGTGTTATAATTACCATAAATAAACAAAGTTTCACTTGTAATTAAGATTTAATTTCAGTATTCAGATATCGCCCATTCTTCCCTAACCTCATTTTCGAGTAACCATTAAAAACCTATTTCTAAAAAAAATCATATTAATGTTTATTTCGTAAACGAGGGTCTATGTTATGGTTACCGATTTTGTTTTGTTCAATATTATACAAACAATAAATTGATTTATATTGCCATATGTAGGTATTGAAAGCAGTGAGGCGAGAATTACTGTTGAAATCGACACCACGTTAGAAATACGTAGACCTTGAACAGCACAAAAACTAACTATATTTTAAACCCCCAAATATCATTTGACGACAACAAACAAAGTAACTAAAGTGAATAAAAGCAAGTCATTATGGATAAAGAAGGGAACTCTGATTTATTTGATAAATATCTATTTGAATAAATTATTCAATTTTATTATATATTTTCCGGTTTCAATAAAAATATCTATTGTAACTCAAACGGTTAACGTCATGAAGAATTTTGATGGCGACCGTAGAATTTATGTTGTCTCGATTTCATTTGTTCGTTAAATTTTGTGTTAGAGCACATCCCTGTTAATGAAGTCTGTAAAATGTGAACATATGTGAGATAAGCGTATAAAGTAAGAAATGTAGACATTAAACGATGTAGCAGAGGGTATATTATAGACGGTAAGTTGGATGTTGACAATTGAAAAGCTGAAAATAACCACTTTTGTCTTAGGCGATAGGTTGAAGTTGTTTACTAGTGTCAATGTCGAGGAAAAGATCAAAGTATGAAGCAGACCTCCCACTTTCGGTAGAATCCTTGATTGCTAGTTCACATGGATATGAGATGTTAACACCCATTGTATTTGAGTTCCTATATCTGAAAGTGAAATAAAAGAAAATTCTTGCAATATGATGGGTTTTTCTTTTGTCTTTAGAAGGCTCTGCTCCATATTAGTCCTTCAGTGGTAAAGAACAATAAGTACAAATTGGAATACCGTCTGTCTATTGAAATATTAAAAGTCTACCAAACCCAACTAATATGTCGACAGCATTTTAATCAATTCATTTTCGGTGATTTTGTTGTGGAAATCATTGTGTTTTTTTCACATAGTAAGTGAGAGGACACACTGATATTATGCACCTGCTATACTAATCACTTATCATGATCGCATTTGACGTTGAATGTTTTAAAGATTATCGTTTAAACACAGATATCACGAATTTATTATTATCAACATTAATGAAAAAATCTTGGTCATATGAACCCTCTAAAGCGGAAAAGTACACCTGGAAATCATTTCACAAGAAAAAGTGTTTGGACAAGTGTAACCGCAAAACTAAATTTTGCCAATTAACCATGAAAATATGTAAAACTAAGAATCATTCCTTTAGCTAAATATTACATAAAGTATCATTTGAACAGACCCAATTACAAAAACGTAACATTGAATTATGAACCATATAATGTGTCTAAGTTCAGAAGAACCCCGTTAGACAAACGTGTACGCAGTACAATCTTTCCATACACCAAATGTAGTTGACCTCCTGCTTAAAGTATCCAATAAACAGAACATCACGATTACTAATGAAACATGAAACTGAGGTCAATGTCAGATACACCCTGCAAGATTGACATGTCTACACCTTTAACATGTTTCAGTCTTCTAAATCGTCGAACATATTTGACATATTTCTTATAGCATCTTGGTAACCAGGCCGAAACATGACTAATGAACCAGGCGGACAATTAGTTAATGCACGAAATATAGATGACCTAATGCTTAGTATTTGAGAAAGGAAAGAAACCAACTTGGATAACTAAACATTGACCACTGACTCATCAAAAATAAGGACAAGGTCAGTTGATACCTGCCAGACAGACATGTTGACTTTACAATCATTTCATATTCCGAATAGTTGTACTATTTCGTATAGTATCAGAGAGATAAAAGTATTCTGAGAGTATTGCACGGCAATACATAGTCACCTATCGGTTAAAAATTCATTATATTGTATCGGAACAAAATGCTAACTTAAAATATGACTTGTCATGGTTTAAACTATATAACAAATATCAAATCATTATCTTCAAGCACGAAGAAAAGTGTGGAAAACTGATTTGCCGGACTGACGGATAGACAGAAAGACGGAGTGCAAACATAAAGTTCCTTCGACTTCGTTGAGGACTAAAACTAATACACGAAAGAAGTACTGTACTTATACAAGTGAAATTAACCTTTAAGCCCAAATAACTCGTAAGATAAGTTTGCATAGGAGTCTTAAATTAAACTAAATTCCATAAGTTGAAGCCCGGTAAAATAATATATTAATTGAAAATAAATCAATCATTTATGAATTTATAACTGTTTTCAGATTGCTCTTTAAACTTCCTCTAGAATCAATTGATTGATGTGTTATAAACATTTCGAACTAATTTTGAGAAGGTATAACACACTTCTTGTTTTGCTGGGTGTAAAGAGAGTCAAAGACCAAACAGACATTCAAACTCATAATTCGTTACAAAACTGAGAACGCCATGGCTAGAAAAGAAAAGACAAACAACATTACACAAAACTTCATAGAAAAGTAAAGCAACACGAACCCCAGCACAAACTGAGATGATCTCATGTGCTCTGGAAGGTGAGCAGATCCTACTCCACATTTCGTACCCGTCGTGTTATTCATTTTGGGTAAACACCCGGTGATATGTCTAATTCAGTAGGTCACATTCGAGGAAAGATGACGCGTTTGTAGTTATGACAATTGGAACATATTCGTTGAACTCTGTAAAACAGATATATCGTTAACGGTCAACCAAGTCGTGATGGCGTCCGCAAAATTTATGGAAGGATGAGTACACCACTTGGAACTCTTGGTTTAAAAACTTCTTTGTAGACAGCAACCATCTATCAAGGATATCACACTAGCCCTGGAATATCGTATGAACTATTCAAGTTGAAATCATCCCTTCGTAAACTTTACGGGCGCTATAACGATTTGGTTGACCGTTATGGAATATCCGTTTCACAGATGATAGCGGATATGTTCCTTATGTCGTAACTACAATCCCGTTCCTATTCACGAGTGTGACCTACCGAATTTGACTTATAACCGCGTTTGTACATACATGAGCAACACGACGGTTGCCACATGAGGAGCAGGTTCTGCTTATCCTTCCGGAGGACACGAGATCATCAGCAGTGTTTGGTGAGGTTCGTGTTGCTTAGTCTTTATTTTTGTATGTTGTGTTTTGTGTACTACTGTTTGTTTGTTTGTCTTTTCTTTTTAGCCATGGCGTTGTCAATTTATTTTGATTTATGAGTTTGAATGTCCTCTGGTATCTTTCGCCCCTCTTTTAATTCTCTGCTTTACAGATGTTCAAAATAAAATGTTAAAAATAGCAACAAAAGAATGAATGTACCCTGGCACATCCATACATCAGATTTCATTTTGTAAATTACTTATAAACTGTTTCTCTTCGTATGCATGGTGTGCTAGCTATGTTAAACGGAAATAAAAAATACTTTAATCGTTCATTGAGAAAACTTTAAACTAACCTCATTACAACAAGTTAGAATCACAATTGCTGAACCAGAACATAGAACTGTTTTGTATTGTTGAAAATTTGATACGTTTTATTTTGTATTGGATAAGACTGTTTGAGATAATAAAGTGCAAATATAATACCTTATAAATCAGTGCGTTTGATAAAATCGCCATCGAATACGGAGTTTCCTTCTCTCTTTCATCAAATATGTCAATACAGTTTGATACAGTTTTAAGGTTCAGTATGTAGTTGATAAATAACCCTGGAAATCTCATGACTAGTCACATATTTAGGAAACGAGTGTTTATTTTTGAAACTGTTTTAGCCTTTATATATCACTGTATATATTCGATTCAAAAGTTACACCTCTTTTAGATTAGAAACGCTGAATATTCATTGGAATTTTTTGTTTAACAATCGATTTTTTAAGAATTTAAACAATATAGCCAAAAATAAAATCACAAAATAATGAACTCCGAGGAAACGAAACATCCCTAATCAAATGGCAAAATCAAAAGCTAAAACACATCAAACGAATAGACAACAACTATCATATTCTTGACTTGGTACTGGCATTTTCTTATGTAGAAAATGGTGGATTAAACCTGGTTTTAAAGCTAACTAAATCTCTCACTTGTATGACAGTCGCATCAAAATCCATTATATATTGACAACGATGTGTGAACAAAACAAACAAGACATAATAGGTAAAAATGTCATAAATAGGAGCACAGCAGTCAACATTGTGTTATCATCTTAATCCGTTAAAAACAAATATATTAACACATATTTACCATGGCACAATAATACAATGATGGGATGTATAAGTACAGAGCCACGTCATATGTAAGAAAGAAACACAAAAGGCATACAGACAAAGCCTATTAGCAAAATGAAAGACAAGAATACAGAAATTATCATAGAACAATAACACAACGACGAGATGTACAAGCACAGAGTCACGTCAAATAGATACCACCAAAACAGACTAAACACTAAAAGTAATATTATAAAGACAAATGAGGAATAATAATATAACACGTTATTAAGATGGAAAACAACGTCAGTACCCAGAATCTATACTTCAAGATCATCGTGTATTATTTGTGAAGTTGATACGAAATATTTATCAACAAGGTCCTGGTACCTTCCGATGAACCTTTTAGAAAAAGGACGAGACGTTCCCTGACATACCCTGGTTCATCAACTTTCTGCTCAGATACTGGTGACGTTTTACAAAGTCTGAGTAGTTGCTGCATGCTCTTGAATACCGAATAAGTTGGGAAATGTATATTCCATATGCAGGTGAAGTTGGTATATTGCTACTAAGTTGGGGAAATTGATAATTTCAACATTTAAATCGTCTCGTTTGTCATAGATTCTGGTACTGAGATGACTGTGCATGTCAAATTTGAGGTAAAGTCTAAAAATGACGCGGAGGAAGCCGTGTCTGTTGTTTCTTTAATTTCTAGTTCTTGGGGATATATCAATGGAACCAATATTCTTCCGAGGTTACAAACTAAATGTAAAAAAACAATGCCGCACAACCCAATATTTTTAGTCTTTAATAACAGTAATGCATGCGAAGTTTAAATTTCATCAATGATTTAACTTCATTTTCAAAATTAACTTGAGATGAATATGGCTATTATTTTTATGTCCCTTTTGGTCATTTAGCTCTTCATTTATTTCTGTACTTAGACATCTTTTGTTTCATTTTTATATAATGAGTGTTTTAGATTTTGATTTTATTTATTGATTTTATTATCAAAATTATAACAGAAAAGAATATGTCTTGCAATACAGCTATGAACACTTGCGGTCCTATATTCTGTCGATACTTATATGTTGGTATTGCAAAGGTCATGTTTTTTTCTCAAACTGTTTATGGTCTCTTTACACTAAATCCATAGAATGTGTACTGATTGATATTTTAGTCTGGGAAACATTATTTATTTAGAAGTTGTAACTGGCTTTGAATTAGAGTTCAGTAACTACAAGTGTAAGTGTACCTTTATTCTGCGGTGATTTTTGTCGCACATACAGATTATCACTTAGAAGTTAACTCTGTAAATAGTGTATGATTTTATTACTTTTAACTCAGATTATGTTTATTCACTTTTAATTGACGGGAACAAATGCAACATAATTTTGAGATGATCATTTATAAGTTGATTTCAAACAACAAAACAATGCAATACGTAAACAAGAGTATATAGGCTGATAAATAATAGTTGATATTAATTCAATCACTCACATTACAAGCAGCATAGTAAAGAAGGAATTACCCTGTTCTCATTTAGCTCATCGATATTTTTAAATTGCTATGTATGCAT
Source organism: Mytilus coruscus (assembly GCA_017311375.1). Taxonomy (NCBI): domain Eukaryota; kingdom Metazoa; phylum Mollusca; class Bivalvia; order Mytilida; family Mytilidae; genus Mytilus; species Mytilus coruscus. Next base: position 99,076,391 of record CM029597.1, on the reverse strand, counting down.
GAAACAATTTCGGTTTCAGATTCTGATGGTACAAACTACGTTATCCTGACAAAAATATGTTTATGTATGTTATCCTACAAAAGAAATACTATTGCATTGTCTTCTATCAAAACTAATAGACTTAGTGCATTCTTTTCAAAGTGAAAACGGAAGTGGTTGATTAATGTAAGGGTATTAATAGTTACAGGTATATAACTATTGAATTCAACCATAAAAAGTTTTATTTTAGAAATTTGGTGATTTATGTTTTGTTAAAAGAAAACACATGGCAAACAAGTAGTACCTTAATAAGGTTTTATGACCCTTAGTAGAGGTGTGTTTTCGGGTAAAAGAAAAACAATTTCAACCAAAACTCAGACTTTCAAATTAGATAATTTGACTATTCTTATAACCAAGAAAGAATGTCATAAATCTGTAAATATATCTCTACTTTATTGTGGCTATTGTATTGTCATTTGAAAAGATAGCTATGTAAACAGTTAAAATTTAAAAAATAGAATTTTTATCGATTTTGGTTCAGACCTTTGGTCAAGTACAGTTCAGACTGAAAGAATAGGTCGAGAACTGGTCGAGTATTGGTCGAGTACAGGTAAAGAATGGGTTAAGACTTTCGGACTGGTCGAGTATTGGTCGGGTACAGGCCAAGAGTGGGTTAAAACTGTTTCAGATTGGTCGAGTAATAGTTCACACTTTTTCAATGATAAAGATAAGGGTCAAGTACAAATCTAAGACAAGTACAAGTACAGTCGTTTATGGTTAAGATTGGTGTCGAGTAATATCGAATGAAATTCAGACAAGTTCAGTCTGGTCGAGCAAAAATCAGAACAGTCGAGTACAGAAAAGGCCATTTCAGACTTTCATTGATTTGTACTGTTTGCCTCGCTTATGGTTCAATATTAATTTTACATGGACTGATAAATAATATTTTTATTTTCATTAAAACTAATAAATTTTTCATTCATTTTACATTTCGTTTTAAAAACTAAACAACAGATCATATTTGACTATTTGCCAAACTTATTATATAATGATATACCACGATTACAGAACATTTAATTATTCTCTTCTAATTGTCATATTACTATTTTAAACAGAGACCAAATTATAAACAATAAAACAATATAAACAAAGGTCGACTGAAATTTCATTGAAGCGTACGTCTTAACGTCCTTTTGTTCCTTTATTTCCCTTTTTGATATGCACAAAATATGTTTTTAAAATAAATATTGGATTGCAAAAGCACTAACAACTAAGATAAGATACCTTCGGAAATAAGCAGTCCCAAAACTGAACATGCCCAGTGCTAGAACACTATTGATATTGGCGCTAGGAACAATAATTTGATAATACAAAGCAATTGTCATCTTTGTTTGGCTTTCTTTACTATTTTGACCTGAGCGTCACTGATGAGTCTTGTGTAGACGAAACACGCGCCTGGCGTATTAAATTATAAGCCTGGTACCTTTAATAACTATTAGCATGTCGTAATGTTCTATTGTATTGTTTATTTGTGTATTTCTCTGTCCTGTATGTTCTTCCATTTATTTGTATTGTAGTCCTGTCATGTAATGTAGTCATTTTAGTGTTATATTTAACATTGCCATAAAAGAGAGGTTTGGCTAGCCACAAAACCAGGTTCAACCCACCATTTTTTCTTAAAATGTCCTGTACCAAGTCAGGAAAATGGCAATTGTTATCTTATAGTTCGTTTCTGTGTGTGTTGCATTTTCATTTGTTTTTTTTTTTTTTTTTTGTTGCACTTTAGTGTTTCTGTTGTTTCGTTGTTTTCCTCTTCTTATATTTGATGTGTTTTCCTCAATTTTAGTTTGTAACCCGGATTTGTTTTTCTAAATCAGTTTATGACTTTCGAACAGCGGTATACTACTGTTGCCTTTATTTATGTACTACATCTTTGTGAAAAGGAATGTAACTATATATTTATTGCAGGGTTTAACGTTTATTTTTTTTCAATAAAGTGATAGCATTAATTTTGAGAATACAAATCAGCAAAATATTTAAACTGATAGACAAACATACAGCAAACATGTGTTAAAATTTCGAAAAGGAAAACCCACTAAAAATCAAAAACAGTTAAAGATTGAGTATTTGTCAATTCGTACTCATTGGAAGTATGATAGCGAAAATAAGGGTGTGGATGCGGTTTACGAAATAGGGCATAATGGCATGCTGAAATATAAAGAACAACTACAAAAATTAAAGAATATTTTAAACATATACTGATTACAGAATCGAACAATGTACAGGATACAACTATAATTAATTACAGAATAGCCATTACTTTTTTTTTTGAGATAAAGAATAAAGAGTGAAAAATTAAAGAATACAAAAATAACTGAAGGATCCCTATCCAAACCCTCAAATATGAATAAAGATAAAGGTGTCGTTTACATAAGAAAATGCCTTTACCAAGTCTGGAATATGACATTCGTTGTCCATTCGTTTGATGTGTCTGAGTTTTGATTTTGTCATTTGAAAAGGACTTTCCGTTTTGAATTTTCCTCGGAGTTCAGTATTTTGTGATGTTACTTTTACGTTGCAGAAGAAACCAAATTTAAATCAGCATACAGTTTTCAAAATCACATATTTTCATACTGTATTGTTGAGCCATATAACATGTCGTAAAACCGCACTAAGCTTAATAAGTCGCAGATAAATTTAACGAAACTTAACAGAAAAGAAACGAGAACAAATTCATAAAGGAATAGCAACTATTGTGATGTCTAAAATAGACATTGATGACCTTAGGAGATTTGGCATAACGATTTAAAATGTTTAGTTTAAATTTTTGCAGGGCTGTCTTGTTTCAAACTTCTTTCTTTAGAAATCCTTGCAGAAAAAATGTACGTCTGGCATGGCAATTTATGGGTTTGATAACTTTGATGATCTTTTAAGATAATTAAATCATTTTTGGGCAAAATGGAGGCATACTTGAGTTTTGAAATCTCAGAGCTACCTTGTTTTAAAAATTGTTTTGTGAAGTTTCATAAAAGACTAAAAACACTTCAGAAAAGAAATGACATAAAAATTGAAAACAACACGTTTAATAATTTCATGCGTCCGGAGCGCTTTTCTGGATTTACCTTCATCAGGAACGCTCAAAGCCAAACATTTGAAATCGAGGATGTATAAGTACTGAAACAGTTGAAGAGCTATATGAAAAAGCCTAAAAATAGCCAAATTCGTCTAAGATCAATTTTGTCTGAGGAGTTGAAACCTTAGTTTCTTTATAATTTCAGAATTTATAAACGGATAATTTTAGAAAGGTTTGTTATAAATCATGTCAATACCGAAGTACATAAACTGTATAATGTGAGTATAAAGGTCAACACAAACACACAAGTTAAAGTTAAACATAAATAAGATTTCACTATATAAAAGACCAATAGCAGTAACTGAACGCAAACACATATTATAATAATGTTCTGACTTTTTAAAAATTATACCGTCTGTTCTCCTTTATAGGCTGCAGTACTTCATACGACACTTGATCATAGGAAAGAAAGAAATCCGAGATCCTTATTCTGTAATATTTTACGAACAGCATTCTTTAAATAAATACTAGCAATGTTTATTTCGGAAAAGGTGTCATCACATGATATCATTTTGTTTTCCTTTTTAGTTAAAAACGAATTGGTATAAGTCATTATATGCATGTATCAAAGCACAAGTGCACAACACACTGCTAAAAGAATCGAATCCCAGACTGTATCATTATTAGATCACCCTTTATGTCCGATCAGAAGAATTTTGACAGCACAAATATAAACTACTAGTAGTATAAAAACATCATTAAAAGTAAATAGAGGTAAGAGAAGGGTTCCTGATCTACTTGCTTATTATCTATTTAAATTATTTACTTCATGCCGTAAGGTTAATTTTTGTGTTGTAAGTTATCAAATATTTAACTTATAAAGATAACGATAAATCATCTATAACTTCTATAACTCCTTTACTCCTAGTTTCAATTACATTTCAATTTTTTCTTATAAATAATACCCTTAAATTATCGTATTTATAAAGGAAGTTATCAGGGGTAAGGAGAGGGAATCTTGATCTATTTGCATAATATATTTTTGCTATGCTATAAATATATTTTGAAAAACTCAACAAAGATACTAGGTTTATAGTTGTGTTATAATTACCATAAATAAATAAAGTTTCACTTGTAACTAAGATTTGATTTCAGTATTCAGATATCGTCCATTCATCCCTAACATCATCTTCGTGTAACCATTAACAAACCTATTTCTAAACAAAAATCATATTAATGTTTGTAAACGAGGGTCTATGTCATGGTTACCGATTTTGTTTTGTTCAATTTCATACTAACAATAACTTGATTCAAATCGAAATATGTAGGTATTAAAAGCAGTGAGGCCACAATTACTGTTGAAATCGACACCACGTTAGAAATACGTAGACCGTGAACAACACAAATACATTTTAAACCAACGATATCATTTTATGTAAACATACAAAGTAGCTAAAGTGAATAAAAGCAAGTCATTATGGGTAAAGAAGGAAAAATCTGATTTATTTGATAAATACTGTATATGTACTTTTTTTCGCGGTGTACTTATTTTCACGAATTTCGCGGTAGGTATATTTTCGCGAAAATAAATACACGCGAATACAAATGCAGCTTAAATAAATGTAAAACCTTCAAAACCTATAATCTTCTCGGGAATTTACAACGTTCACCTGGTTTCCCTTAACATGACCTCATTTGAACTGTGAAACTGTTAAAACAACACCAGTGATCCATACAGAAAATCAATTAAGGATAAAAGGTAACAAATAATGACCCAAGCCGATCTGACAGTTTTATTGTGTAACTACAATTTAATCGGAGAATAATCTCTTTCCTACTGTTTTGTTGATTGAATAGTAGTAATCTTTGTTTATTTTGTAAACAATTACACTGACCTTTTTTCATAAGTTTATATTTTGTTTAACAAATTAAGACTTAATTAATGAAAATTTAAATATTTAATAAACATATTTACAAATACAATGATGATTATTATGAGTAATTTCCTTGTCAACACTTTCATTTGCCGAAACAATCATTCCGCCTTTTCGGGTGTAGCAGCATCCCGCGGATCCGGTAAAAGGGCTGTACAGAAGGCTGATCCTTTGCCTGAGTTAACCAACGTTTTAACATTTTGATTGACAAATTGTGAATGAACTATTACCGAAGGTATAAAATAAATTCTACTCTCTTTAACTTTAACGCCTCAAGACTATTTACATTGTTAAATCGAAACTCTTGTTCACTTTATTGACTTAATAAAGAAAATCCGTTATTAATGTTTTGATATTAACGGCACATCCGCGAAATTAAATACACGCGAATTCATCGGCAATACCGATTGCGCGAAAATAAGTACACGCGAAAAAAGTACATATACTGTATCTTTTGAATCAATTACTCAGTTTTATTATAGATTTTCCGGTTTCAATAAAAATAAAATTGTGAGAAAATCATAACTCAAAAGTTAAACGTCACGAAGAATTTTTGATGGCGACCGTAGAATTTATTTTGTCTCGATTTCATTTGTTCGTTAAATTTTGTGTAGGAGCACTCGCTCTGTTAATGAAGTCTTCAGAGTGTGAACATATATGAGATAAGCGTATTAAGTGAGAAATGTAGACATTAAACGATCTAGCAGAGGGTATATCACAGACAATAAGTTGAAGGTTGACAATTGGAAAGTTGAAAAATAAACACTTTTGTCTTAGGCGATAGGTTGAAGTTGTTTACTTGTGTCAATGTCGAGGAAAAGATCAAAGTATGAAGCAGACCTCCACTTTCGGTAGAATCCTTAATTGCTAGTTCACATGGATATGAGATGTTAACACCCATTGTATTTGAGTTCCTATATCTGAATGTGAAATTAAAGAAAATTCTTGCAATATGATGGGTTTTTCTTTTGTCTTTTAGAAGGCTCTGCTCCATATTAGTCCTTCAGTGGTAAAGCACAATAAGTACAAATTGGAATACCGTCTGTCTATTGAAATATTAATCTACCAAACCCAACTAATATGTCGACAGCATTTTGATGAATTCATTTTCGGTGATTTTGTTGTGGGAATCATTGTTTTTCACATAGTAAGTGAGAGGACACACTGAGATAATGCAACTGCTTTACTAATCACTAATCATCATCGCATTTGACGTTGAATATATTAAAGATTATCGTTTAAACACATATATCACGAAATTTAATATTATCAACATTAATGAAAATGTTGTTGGTCATATGAACCCTCCAAAGCGGAAAATAAAATTGAGAATGGAAATGGGGAATGTGTCAAAGAGACAACTACCCGACCATAGAGCAGACAACAGCCGAAGGCCACCAACGGGTCTTCAATGCAGCGAGAAACTCCCGCACCCGGAGGCGTCCCAGCTGGCCCGTAAACAAATATGTATACTAGTTCAGTGATAATGGACGTCATAGTAAACTCCAAATTATACACAAGAAACTAAAATTAAAATGATACAAGACTAACAAAGGCCAGAGGCTCCTGACTTGGGACAGGCGCAAAATGCGTCGGGTTAAACATGTTTTTGAGATCTGAACCCTCCCCTATACCTCAAGCCAATGTAGAAAAACAAACGTACAACAGTACGCACAGTAAAAGTACACTTGAAAATCATTTCACAAGAACAAAGTATTTGGAAAGGCGTAACCGCAAAAACTATTTTATTACCAATTAACCATGAAAATATGTACAACTAACAATCATTCCTTTAGCTTAATATTACTGCATACACTATCATTTAAACAGACCCAATTACAAAACGTAACATTAAGTTATGAACCATATAATGTGTCTAAGTTCAGAGGAACCCCGTTAGACAAACGTGTACACAATACAATCTTTCCATACTCCAAATGTAGTTGACCTCCTGTTTAAAGTATCCAATAAACAGAACATCACGTTAACTAATGGAACATGAAACTGAGGTCAATGTCAGATAAACCCTGCAAGATGGACATGTCCACACCTTTGACATGTTTCAATCAGTCTAAATCGTCGAATATATTTTACATATTTCTTATATAGCATCTTGGAAACCAGGCCGAAACATGAAAACTTAACATTGACTAATGAACCAGACGGACCATAAGTTAATGCACGAAATAAAGATGACCTAATGCTTAGTATTTGACAAAGAAACTAACTTGGATAACTAAATATTTACCAATGAATCATGAAAATAAGGACAAGGTCAGTTGATACCTGCCAGACAGACATGTTGACTTTACAATCATTCCATATCCTAATAGTTGTCCTATTTCTTATAGTATCAGAGAGATAACAAGTATTCTGAGAGTATTGCATGGCAATACATAGTCACCTACCGGTTAAAATTCATTATATTGTATCGGAACAAAATGCTAACTTAATCTATGACTTGTCATGATCTTAACTATATATACAAGTGAGAGTTTTAGCTAGCTGTAAAACCAGGTTCAATCCACCATTTTCTACATAAGAAAATGCCTGTACCAAGTCAGGAATATGACAGTTGTTATCCATTCGTTTGATGTGTTTGTTTTTTTTTTATTTTGCCATTTGATTGGAGACTTTCCTTTTGAATTTTCCTTCGGAGTTCAGTATTTTGTGATTTTACTTTTTCTATATAACAAATATCAAATCATTTTCTTCAAGCACGAAGAAAAAGTGTGGAAAACTGATTTGCCGGACTGACGGATGGACAGAAAGATGGAGTGCAAACATAAAGTTCGTTTGGGACTAAAACCAAAACAGAAAATCTTATTGACTAATGAACCATGAAAATGAGGCGAAGGTCAGATGGAACCTGTATAATTGACCTTCTGCTTACAGTATATGAGAAACGAACATATTTACCTTGATCACTGATCTATGCAATAAATTTGAGGTCAGGTGAACCCTATATAGTTATCAAAGATACCAGGCTTATAATTTGATACGCCAGACGCGCGTTTCGTCTACATCAGACTCATCAGTGACGCTCAGATCAAAATAGTTAGAAAGCCAAACAAGTACAAAGTAGAAGAACATTGAGGACCTATATGACAGACATGTATAGCTAGCAAGGATTTGATATACTAATACTTGAATATTAAAAGTGAACAATTTGCAGGACACCAAAATATCAATTTTAGCATTAGCTGAACACAAGAGTGCACACGCTGAAATGTCTCGCCTCTTTACTAACCATTGATATTATGTTGATAGTCCTAAATATAAAGCTTTGCTACAACTATCACATAAACTTAACATGATCCAAGAAAATGAGGTCAAGGTCATATAAACCAAACGAGAAATACATGTACACCTTACAATCATTCAATACACTAAATATAGTTGACCTATTGCTTATAGTTTCTAAGAAACAGACTTAAATAAAGGCAACAGTAGTATACCGCTGTTCGAAATTCATAAATCGATTGAGAAAAAAACAAATCCGGGTAACAAACTAAAACTGAGGGAAACAAATAAAAGAAAACTTAACATTGACCAATGAACCATGAAAATGAGTTCAAGGTCAGATGAACCATGCCAGGCAGACATGTACCGCTTACAATCCTTCCATACAACAAATATAGTTGACCTATTACTTACAGTTTAGGAAAACAGACCAAAACACAAAACTTAACACTGAGCAATGAACCATGAAAATGAGGTCAAGGTCAAATTAAACGTGCAAGACTGACATGTACATCATAAAATATTTCCATATATCAAATATAGTTGACCTATTGCATATAGTATTAGAAAAAGACCAAAACTCAAAAACTTAACTTTGACCACTGAACCATGAAAATGAGGTCAAGGTCAGATGACACCTGCCAGTTGTAATGTACACCTTACAATCATTCCATACACCAAATATAGTAGACCTATTGCATACAATATAAGAAAAACAGACCAAAACACAAAACTTAACTATAACCACTGAACCATGAAAATGAGGTCAAGGTCAGATGAAACCTGCCAGTTGGACATGTACACCTTACAATCCTTCAAAACACCAAATATACTAGACCTATTGCTTATAGTATCCGAGATATGGACTTGACCACCAAAACTTGTTCACTGATCCATGAAATGAGGTTGAGGTCAAGTGAAAACTGTCTGACGGGCATGAGGACCTTGCAAAGTACGCACATACCAAATATAGTTATCCTATTACTCATTACTCATCTTGGTTGGCAGGAGGGTCAGAGGACGTAGAAATTTGTGGTTAAATTCGTAAATTTGTGGCCCAGTAGTTTCAGAGAAGTTTTTGTAAAGTTAACGGACAATGGAAAATAGACATGAAAGGGCAATAAATCCAAAAGGAGTCGTCGGACGATTCCTCATTCATCTTAAATGTAGATCTTGTCTTGCTGGTCATTTTGTTTATTTAAGTTTCTATCTGTCTATTATAATTTTGAAAATATAAGGCAAAACGCAAAAATTGGTAAAATCGTCAACTGAGGATTTCGACCATTAGACTTATTTGTAGAACTTGTCTTGCTGATCACTTTTGCAATTTAAAGTTTCTCTCTATTTTAGTTTTCAAGATAAAAGGCAAAATGGAAAAAATGGTAAAATTTGTCATTTAGGGCAACAACTCCGATAAGGTTTAAAACCACTAATTCAAAACCCCATTCCTTTCTATGTTAAATTCTGCAAACTGTTTAAGTCATTAGACCATGATTGAGGGGATGGGCTAAAAATAACCCTTGGTATATGATGAGCTAATGCTTATATAATACATTATATTGTTGACCTCTCATTAATTGCTCCTCAGTATCTAAAACTTAAAACCCTAAGGCCTTGCCCTAATCACACACTTTTACACTTTTGATGGTGCTGCCGAGGAAACAGCACCAATTAGTGTCCAATCCCAAACTTTGTTTAGGCAAGACAAAATCAATTGAAACCCCAATTTCTATAAATAAAAAAGGGTATTCATACCCTCCCATTTTTATTTTAATAGATTAGCCCTATGACTAGATTCTCAGATCTTTATAATACTGTTACTAATACATGATTCTTAGAGATCCTCATCACTCTCAATTCCTACAACTTCAACATCAAATTTCAAAAACTTTGAAGAGTCGGGTTCATCACTCAAACTCTCCTCTGACTCACTGTCAGTTAATATTTCTAATGTTATAGACTTGTCACTGTTAGAATTGATTGTAACAACAGAATCTCTAGAATTGTCGTCTCCTATTGTAATAGGCGAATTTAATGCAGATTTAATTCGATTGGTCTGTTTCTGCCCTAACTTGTTAATTTTTTCAACACTGTTATACGGGCAAGTATTATCTTTTGCCTTTTTGATAGGAATAGCTTTTACCTTGGTACATAGAGCTATTCCATTTTGAGTTTCAGACTTTTGTGAAGTTTCTAGCTTTCTCTTCTGTCCACTATTTCTTCTTTTTTCAAGCCTTTGATCGACTACAGTCTTAGGTAAGTTGAGATCAGTTTTGTTTGTGACATTAGAATATTTCACAATCTTTGCTATTATTTCGCCGTTGTCATCCTTTTTATTTGAGTATTTGGCTAAAGGGAGGCAATCATCTCTATCTGTTAAATACACTAAAGGGAGATCATCTTCCTTATCTGTTAAAGTGGACAATGGTATGTCATCTTCTTTTTCAGCAAATGTAGCCAATGGGAGTTCATCCTCTTTATTTGTACAAGTAGTTAATGGGAGATCATCTACTTTATTTGTCACCAATGGAAGTACATACATACATTCATCATTTTTATTTGCAAAAGTTGCTAAAGGGAGTTCATCATCTTTACTTGCAAAAGTGGCTAATGGGAGTTCATCTTCTTTATTTGCAAAAGTGACTAATGGAAGGTCATCTTCTTTATTTGTAAAAGAAGCTAATGGAAGTTCATTTTCTTTATTTACAAAAGTGGCTAATGGGAGTTCATCTTCTTTATTTGTAAAAGTGGCTAATGGAAGTTCATCTTCTTCATTTGTAAAAGTAGTTAATGGAAGTTCATCTTCATCACTAGAAATTTCTACAGGAGAATTTTGACAGGAAGAAGATGCTGCTTCCACTTTCTGAAAAACAAATACACTTTCTTTAACTATTTTTAGCTGAATTTAAAAAAAAAAATAAATTCATTCATCTTTTTAAGAGGCATTTAATTTTATTCTATGTCAAATGATATTGATAAACTTGTCTACCCAGACAAAAAAGAAGTTACTGTAGATTTTACCAATATAGAAGTATTCAGTAAACAGAAAGTTGATCAGCAATAAATCTGAAACCACATCACACTGTATAACATTCATACATGAGGCCATATAACAATTTTCAGAAGGCTTAATATGACATTTGAACCTATAATGTCTGCTTGTTTTGTTCAGACATTGTTTTTCACATAATGGAATTTTATATGCAACTGTCATACAAGTGAGAAGTTTAGCTAGATATAAAACCATGTTTGATCCAACATTTTCTACATAAGAAATTTTCAGTACCAAGTCAGAAATATGACAGTTGTTGTCCATTGGTTTGGTGTGTATTAGCTTTTATTTTGCCATTTGATTAGGGAATTTCTGTTTTGTATTTTCCTCAGTGTTTGGTATTCTTGTTATTTTATTTTTATAGTTCCTGAGAAAATACAGAGAAAATTTAATATGGCTAATAAATAAAAGAATATGAGTACCTGTATACTGGTAGTTGAGGCCAAAAAATTAATATATGTGTTTCTTATAACATTTTCGAAAAATAGGGTAGGTAGGGATTTTGAAAAATTTTACATTGAGTCTAAGTGAGAGAAATTCTGACTTTAACAATGTTTATTGAAAAATAACAAAAAAACCTTTAAGGTAGGCTATTTCTAAGCTTAAATTCATAGGACAGGTAGGGAAATAGGAAACGCACATATTTTTCTTATTTGGCCTGATGAACATTGAAAATTTACCACACTTTTAAGCATGCTCACATGAAGCTTGATACCAAATGTCATGAATCTCTGATGTGTAGTTCTTAACAAGATGATACCAAAATTTCATGGCACAACTTAGTACATCCCTCAAGGAGCATTTGATTCTGGTTTATCTGATTACCAAAAGTATGATTAATGACAACAAAACATACTGTGTCCTTTTACAAAGGTAATACTCAACTTGTATTATTTAAACAACATAATTTTAATATATATTTATGTCCTATCACGAAGGTAATGCTGGTCTTGTATAATTGTAACAATAAAATTCTAATTTCAATTATATACCTTTTTATCATTATTTACTGTGGAATATCTGAAGATCTCAAGTTTTTCTCTTGGTATGGAAACATCTGAAATATACAATTACCAAATTGTTTATCTTAAACAAACATAAAAACATCATTTGAGTCCATAAGGTTAGATTAAGATTGTTTGCTGCAGTGGTACTTCATTCATTACTGGCACTGGTTTTGGTGAGGTTTCTGCTCAGACTTTAGTTTTTAAATGTATGCCGTGTCTAGTATACTGTTTGTTTGTCTTTTGTTTGTTTTATGCCATGGTGTTGTCAGTTTTTCATCGACCTATGAATTTGACCAAAATCTGGCCTTTGTTACACTTGTATGTTTTTAAAAAATTGTAGTTCATTTATATGTTTCGGAGTTAAGTGTGATGTCCTTTTCACTGAACTGGAACACATTTTTGTTTAGGGCCAGCTGAAGCCCGCCTCTAGGTGCGGGATTTTATCGGTGTTGAAGACCTATCTGTGACCTTGGGCTGTTTTCTGCTCTTTGGTCATCCAATGTTATATATACAAGTACGAAACTAGAGCGCAAGTCAATCTTCATGTTAAAGTTCATTGCTCTGTTATATATTGCCATACACTGTCCCTGATACACACATTAACAATTAAAGAACCTTTGTGAGCACGCTCACATACCCCATGCCCCACATTGTCACTGGACAAACAAAATCTCACCAGATTCCTAAGTTCAAAGACTCATAACTCTACAAAAGTCAACTGATAAACATTTACTTGTGGATATGCACATTAACATATTATGTCCTCATTAACTACAAAGTTTCATGAAATTCTGTTGTGTGGTTTCAGAGGAGTTGCGATTACAAACTGTTGCAGTAGTATATTTAGTCCAATTTTCTAAGTTCAAAGGGCATAACTCCTAGAAAAAAATTGAATCATAATTTCCTGTCGATATGCACATCTACATAGTATGTCCTTATTATCTACAAAGTTTCATGAAATTCTGTTGTGTGGTTTCAGAGGAGTTGCGATGACAAACTGTTGCAGAAGTATATTGAAACAAATAAGTTCAAAGGTGTAACTCCTAGAAAAAAATGAATCATAATTTCCTGTCCATATGCACATCTACATAGTATGTCCTTATTATCTACAAAGTTTCATGAAATTCTGTTGTGTGGTTTAAAAGGAGTTGCGATGACAAACTCTTGCAGAAGTATATTGAAGCAAATAAGTTCAAAGGGCGTAACTCCTAGAAAAAATTGAATCATAATTTCCTGTCGATATGCACATCTACATAGTATGTCCTTATCATCTAAAAGGTTTCATGAAATTCTGTTTAGTGGTTTCAGAGGAGTTGCGATGACAAACCGTTGCACTAATATATTGAAGCAAATAAGTTCAAAGGGCGTAACTCCTTGGAAAAAAATTGAATCGTAATTCCTGTCGATATGCACATCTACGTAGTATGTCCTTATTATCTGAAAAGGTTTCATGAAATTCTGTTGTGTGGTTTGAGAGGAGTTGCGATGACAAGAAACAGGACTGACAGACTGACGGATGGACGGACGGACGGGTCAAAAACATTATACCCTCCGCAACTTTGTTGCATGGGGTATAATAAAACAAAGCTTACCTTCCACTACCATTCAAGTTATATTTGATTTTACAGTCACATGACTGTTTTCAACCAATGAAATTCAGATCTATCAGAAAATAAATATAACAAGGCGTCCTGCCACTACCATTCAAGTTATATTTTATTCTTCAGTCACATGAATGTTTTCAACCAATGAAATTCAGATCTATCAGAAAAAAATATAACAAGGCGTCCTGCCACTACCATTCAAGTTATATTTTATTCTTCAGATCTATCAGGAAAAAATATATAACAAAACTTACCAGCCACTACCATTCCAACTTGCAGACATTTTTTGAATCGACAGAACACACAGAGATTTCCAAAGAAATTTATATTACACTTCTTCTGCTTATTACATATGTACTGTCGCCTGTTCTGTACAGCATTCACAAAGAAAGTATTGCAGCTGAAAACATATACATATAATTAAAGTGTGTTCCATAATTATAAACAATGAAATGATACATAAAATAAACAAAGAGTGAATAAAAGAACAGAGTTCCAATGTACCCCGCATTGCACATATTTTATCTATCCAAGGTACAAGGGCAACAACTAAAAAAAGACATTTTATTAATATCTTTAGAGAATTGAAAGGATTAGAGCAAATGCAATGTGATTTCCAATATACTTAATATTTCCAAGTAATTATTACATAGTGATAAACCTATGATATAAGTTTCATAAAAATCTGGCAAAAATTGAACAAATAAGAGCAAGGATGCAATTTTCTATATAATTAATGTTTCCAAGGGCATAACTCTTAAAAAATAATTGATCAAGACTAATTTTCGAACTCGTCTAAGACATTGCTGATATAAACCTTTTATAATTTTTATAAATTTTTAAATAATTTAAGAATATTTGATTTTGAAATTCAAATATATACAACGAAATAAAATACACATTAATAGCACACTTTTTCAAAATTAACTCCTTTTAAAAAACAATCATCTTCTTATATCTATTTATTCACATTTCTAATCATTCAAAAATATTCTTAATTTGTCAAAAATTATTACAGTATATAAATGTACCTCTGGCAAACTATGGTTCCAAAGAACGCTCCAATACTCTTATTACCACAGACACTACAAGGATGGGGACAAGTGTCTGGTTGATGATTCTCCTTGTCTGTGACTGAGGGAAAGGTACCAGAGTATTTAAACTCTCCTTGGATGTAATGGTCGACAAAGGACAGGAATTTTGTCCAAACATCTTGGTCCTTGAAACATTTCTTTTTTATAATAGATACCATTTCTTTCTTCCCATCATTTGCATTATGTTGCTTCCCTTTGTTGTCCAGTCCATCTATTGGTTTTTGGCCATCTGATTTTTTGCTTCATTTATCAGGGATGTTGTAACTTGTAACTGATTGATGATACCAGCTACCCTTGGAAGAGATTCAAATTTAACTTTCTCTTCTTTTGGTCCTAAGTTCTACATAAATATAAAATAAATAAATAAATATTTCTTAAATTGCTTACTGTGGATTCGTTTATTTTTTGTTGACCAATTTTTCGTGGATTGAGACAAAATTGTATTTTTCGAAGATATTTGAAATAGTGGTTTTGCTAAAATCTGCATATAAGCAAATTTTTGTACTTTATTGAAATTGGGTTTATACCAATACTCACGAAATACACAAAAAAATGTGTCTCCCGCAAATAATAATAAATCCACAGTACAAAGATGTAATAAAATTTGCATACTTGTTGTAATTTTTGCCTTCAAATCTTCAAATTTGCAAAAAAATATCGGAGTCAAAAAATTATTATTGTAAGGGTGTTGAGGTCTGACAAGAGGGTCTGTCGTATATTACCATCATCTTTTCCTATCTTTTCACAGGATTTGACACAAACAAATTTCACTCTATTTGGTTATTTTCACTCTAAACAATGATCTTTCACAGTGATTTCTGGTGATTTTCTGAGAACAATTCACCTGGAAATATTTGTATATACGTTCTCTATATTACATGAGAGGATATCATAAATCTGACTTTTGTCCCTCCAAATTACCTTAATATACCTGTTTCATATTGTTTCACTCAAAAACAGCTCCAGCAAGTTTTAACTAATTCACCTTGTGTGTTCTGTAAAGTAACATGTGGAGCAGGATCTGCTTACTCTTCCGGATCACCTAAGATCACCATCAATTTTTGTATTGCTCAGTCTTTAGTTTTCTATGTTAGGTTTTGTAGACTGTAGTGTCTTTAGGTCCTGGTAATTTTTTAACTTATTTGAAAAGCCCTTTAGTATCTTCGTCCTCTCTGTGATCCCATAAAAATCACGGTTGAATAAACTGATCTAGTGGAGGAAATAAGAATCCAAGATGCGACTTTTAAATTTACCAAAATAAATAGGGTCATGTCAAATAAAACTGTAGTGGAAAGAATGATAAAACTTGCCATTTTTTTAATAAAGTGATTCCAAGCACTTTCTAGTTGTTTCTTCTTATAAATCTTGTTCAGTTCTGTGAGCTTTGAATCTAACAAGGACTTTATGGACAGTTGTTTCTGATACCTATCATCATCTTTCTCAGCACAGTCTTCAAATCTCTTTCGTTCTAACAGAGGCAGACTGTACCATTGGTTCACACACTTCACATTGAACTCAGACTTAAATAAAATAATATCTGAATTCATGCTATGATACTAATCAGTGTTGTCAAATTGAACAGTTTTGCCTAACAGGTTACTCGGATAATCTTTTGACCTAAAAATGGTATTTAAGGAGATGTGTAAAGGCCTTATCTTCAGTACTCTACAGTTTTAAAACACGATGAATTGAAGTTTATCTATGGGTATTTTAAGGCTTAAGGCTTGGCTTTGCGCATTCCCAGATAAGTTTTACATTTAATAATTCAACTAATACTATGACTGCTATGGCATTTGTAATAACTTCAGATAGAGAAAATGAAAATCTTCTTGATCTCAGTTAATAGTAATCAATATACAGGACAATTGATCTGTCAAATTAAGTAGCACAAAAATGAATTCAACAATACACATTTATTTATGTCAAATCTATTAAAATTGAAAAAAGGCCCGGTGTCATATGGTATTTTGAATCCCCTGAAAAGTGAACCTGGGGTCAAAATACCACATGGTAAATTGACCCCGGGGTCATTATACCGCATGGTATTTTGACCCCGGGGTCATTTTTCCCATATGGTAATTTGAATCCCACCACTGAAAATTGAACCCCTGTTTTAGATAAAATTCGTAAGGGTTCCGCGGAACCCAGTGTCTCGCCTACTTTTGCTGTTAATCGCAGGCTTAACAAAAATGAGGAAAAAATTAATAAAAATATTCCTCTCTGTACTATCTTTTCAAGGTAAGTAGCTTCTGTCCAAGTTTGGTAAAATCCAGGATAATTTATGAATCTAATAAATGTTTTAAAAACTTGAACTGCAGACTGTATCAAATGTTGACTGGAAGAAAAGTCCATTTATAAGTAAAATACGGAAAAATGGAACAAAATTTTATCAAAATTTCCTTCTAGATACTAGCTTTTGATCATGAACAAGCTTCTGTACAAGTGTGGTACAAATCCAGGATAGTTTAAGAAAGTTGTTAACATTTCAAAACCACAGAGTGAATGTAATGTTTCCTGGCAGAAAAACTAAGTCCATTTATAAGTAAAATACAAAATTGGAATTTTTTTTACAAAATTTACTTTTGAATATAATCTTATGATCATAAACAAGCTTCTGTCCAAGTTTGGTAGAAATCCAGGATAGTTTAAGAAAGTTATTAAAATTTCAAAACTTTAACCACAGAGTGAATATTTGTGGACGCCGCCGACGCCGACGGAATGTAGGATCGCTATGTCTCTTTTTCGACAAAAGTCGAAGGCTCAACAAAAAGTATTGCAGATTATCTAATGTACAATGTGTTGGCTATGATTTTTGAAATTGAGGTGTATAGGAGGGGTTCATTATACCATGGCAGCGGGGTCAAAATACCATGGCTAAGTAAAATTTTCCAAACATCTTTATAAGCATGTTTAATACATACCAACTACTTATTTTAGTACTATTACTATGTAAAGCAGTTACAATAGCTATATTTTTTTTAAATTGGAGGTGTATAGTAGGGGTTCAATATACCATGGCAGGGGGGTCAAAATACCATGGCTAAGTAAAATTTCCAAAGATCTTTATTAGCATGCTTGATACATACCAACTACTTCTTGGAGTATTATTACTATGTAAAGGAGCTAGAATAGCTATGATTTTTTTTAAATTGAGGTAGTATAGTAGGGGGTTCAATATACCATGGCAGGGGGTCAAAATACCATGGCTAAGTAAAATTTTCCAAAGATCTTTATTAGCATGTTTAATACATACCATTTACTTATTGGAGTATTATTACTTTGTCAAAGAGTTAGAAAAGCTATAAGTTTTTGAAATTGGAGGTGTATAGGAGGGGGTTCATTATACCATGGCAGGGGGGTCAAAATACCATGGCTAAGTAAAATTTTCCAAACATCTTTATAAGCATGTTTAATACATACCAACTACTTCTTGGAGTATTATTACTATGTAAAGGAGTTAGAAAGCTATGATTTTTGAAATTGGTAGTGAATTGGAGGATTCAATATACCTGGCAGGGCGTCAAAATACCATGGCTAAGCAAAATACCATAAGTGCTCTGAAGTCTTTACCAACATAATTTCATTCAAAATACTTATTGAAGCATTGTAACCATGTAGCTTAAATGCTTTGATTATTTGAAATCCTAACATATAAAAGGAAATAAATTGTCCATGTTAAAAAAGGGGGAGGGGGTCAAATTACCATGGCTTAGTAAAATAGTCAAAACATCTTTTTCAACATGTTTTATATAAACCATAAGCATTATTTTGAATGGAATTATTTTCCTTTGTCTGGATCCTTGTTATACAACCAAGATAGCAGAAAGTGGTGTCAGGAGCCTGTAGTTCAGTGGTTGTGGTCGGTAGTTGTAAAAATTTTGGAAATTATTTAAAATTAAGGAATGTATCTCCTCATGCAAAGCTCTGATTCCTTGCCCAGCTTTGGCTATACTTTTTGGTCCTTTTTTTGTTTATAGCTCTTCATATTTTTAGTAAGCTTTGGATTTTCAAATATTTTGGCCTCGAGCATCACTGAAGAGACATTGATTGTCGAAATGCGCATCTGGTGCAGAAAAATTGGTACCGTTTATGTTATTACTACCACTGGGTCGATGCCTCTGCTGGTGGACTGATAGTCCCCGAGGGTATCACCAGCCCAGTAGCCAGTACTTTGGTACTGGCATGAAAATACGGATTTTATGTCATTAAAATTTGCTGTTACAAATTTTGGAAATTATTTAAAATTAAGGAATGTATCTCCCTCATGCAAAGCTCTGATTCCTTGCCCAGCTTTGGCTATACTTTTTGGTCCTTTTTGTTTATAGCTCTTCATATTTTTAGTAAGCTTTGGATTTTCAAATATTTTGGCCTCGAGCATCACTGAAGAGACATTGATTGTCGAAATGCGCATCTGGTGCAGAAAAATTGGTACCGTTTATGTTATTAATGGACAATGGACGACGACGACGGATGCCAAGTGATGAGAAAAGCTCACTTGGCCCATTGGGCCAGGTGAGCTAAAATTCATACAATGAATAAATAACAAACCAATAATAAATCTTCAGGTCTGCTAACTCTGGCTTCCTCTACACATTGTTGTAAATAGAAGTGAAATGGTGATCTCCAATGACCCATGAACTGAAAATTAACATTTAGGTAGAGAAATTATGACAAATAAAAAATATAGTAATGCCAACTAGAGGCTCCAAGGACCCTGTGTCGCTCACCTGATATTTTTATTTACAATTGATGCATGATAAATGCAACTGTTGTACTGTCGTTTAGTTTCAGAGATATAAGACTAAAAAGTGCCTTTTATTTCAGCCATGTGTGCCATGTTGGCAGGCAGGGTCATCATACACAGTGGTCCCTGGATATCCTAGTGGTGATTTAAACTAAGTTTGGTTTAATTTGACAGTAGTTTCAGGGAGAATTTTGTAAAATTTATCTAACGAGAAATGCGAAGTGATGAGAAAGTTTGTTGTGAAGTTTTGTTGTTGTGCAACCCCAAAAAAAAAAAAAAAAAAAAACAAAAAGGTAATAAAAATTATCATTTAAGGGCAATTTTTCCTATTAATGATTTCTGCAAAATTCAGTTGATTGTGCAAGGGTTGTATAGCCAGCTGAGGTCGTTAAAACTCTCATTTGTTGTTGCAAAATTCAAGTGGTTTTGAATTGCTTTGTTGATATTTTTGTATTCAACTTTTAAACAACAAAGTACAACAAATATGATGACTGATACTCATGACACTGAAAATATGGTCTTCATTCTTGTGAAGAAAATGGTAAGGTTTGAAATATTTCTTAAATATTAATTCAATACCAATACTTTAATTTGTATTGGATTTATCCGAGGAAATGAGAACAAGGACACAATTAGATTCAATTTTTTCCCTAAATTTCTGATAAAATATAAAATGAAGAACTATATTTTTTAATGAGAATTTTTTTTTAATAGTTAATTGATAATTTGAACAATATTAATTAAGTTTTAGATCTTGCATGGTTGATTAATTTTCTCTCAAAATTTCTGATATTCTATTAAAGTTTTAAATATAATATGAGGCAGGCATTACCCGTGAAAGGGATGAAGTCTGTATAAATTAGTGTAGGAATTCAAGCATCATTTGCACTTCTGAATCTGTAGAAAATGAAGCCAAAGTACTGAAACATATCTGACATTCGACCTATTGTTCGGGATTATAGTTGTGACATCATTTTCAATGTAAGGAAAGAAACACCATCATCAGGTATTAATGTGTTTTTTTTTTTCATGTTATAGAATTATCAATTATTTTTATTGCCAGTACATTAGTAGATTGTTTTCTATATTGATTTTTACTGCAGTTTCAGAAAGAAGATTACAAAAGGAAAACATTCTGTAAAACTTACCAAAATTTACCAAATTAATGAAAATTGTTAAAATTGACTATAAAGGGCAATAACTCCTTAAGGGTCAACTGACCATTTTGGTCATGTTGACTTATTTGAAGATCTTACTTTGCTGAACATTATTGCTGTTCACAGTTTATCTCTATCTGTAATAATTTTCAAGATAATAACCAAAAACGGCAAAATTTCCTTAAAAATTACCAATTCAGGGCAGCAACCCAACAACCAGTTGTCCAATTCATCTGAAAATTTGAGGGCAGATAGATATTTACTTGATAAACAAGTTAATCCCTGTAAGATTTGCTTTAAATGCTTTGGTTTCAGAGTTACAAGCCAAAATCTACATTTTACCCTATGTTCTATTTTTAGCCATGGCAGCCATCTTGGTTGGTTGGCTGGGTCACCCCACATATTTTTAAAACTAAATACCCTAATAATAATTGTGGCTAAGTTTGGTTGAATTTGGTCCAGTAGTTTCAGTGGAGAAGATTTTGTAAAGATTACAAAATTTACAAAAATTGGTAAAAATTACTTTAAAGGGCAATAACTCCTTAAGGGTCAACTGACCATTTTAATCATGTTGACTTATTTCAAGGTCTTACTTTGCTGAACATTATTGCTGCTTACAGTTTATCTCTATCTGTAATAATTTTCAAGATAATAACCAAAACGGCAAAATTTCCTTAAAATTACCAATTCAGGGCAGCAACCCAACAACCAGTTGTCCAATTCATCTGAAAATTTGAGGGCAGATAGATATTTACTTGATAAACAAGTTAATCCTGTAAGATTTGCTTTAAATGCTTTGGTTTCAGAGTTACAAGCCAAAATCTACATTTTACCCTATGTTCTATTTTTAGCCATGGCAGCCATCTTGGTTAGTTGGCTGAGTCATCGCACACATTTTTAAACTAAATACCCTAATAATGATTGTGGCTAAGTTTGGTTGAATTTGGTCCAGTAGTTTCAGAGGAGAAGATTTTTGTAAAAGATTACAAAATTTACAAAAATTGGTAAAAATTACTTTAAAGGGTAATAACTCCTTAAGGGTCAACTGACCATTTTGATAATGTTGACTTATTTGTAGATCTTACTTTGCTGAACATTATTGCTGTTTACAGTTTATCTCTATCTATAATAATTTTCAAGATAATAACCGAAAACGGAAAAATCCTTAAAATTACTAATTCAGGGCAGCAACCCAACAACCCATTGTCTGATTCATCTGAAAATTTCAGGGCAGATAGATCTTGACTTGATCAACAATTTTACCCCATGTCAGATTTGCTCTAAATGCTTTGGTTTCAGAGATATAAGCCAAAATCTACATTTTACCCTATGTTCTATTTTTAGCCATGGCGGCCATCTTGGTTGGTTGGCCGGGTCACCGGACAAAATTTTTAAACTAAATACCCCAATGATGATTGTGGCCAAGTTTGGTTAAATTTGGCCAAGTAGTTTCAGAGGAGAAGATTTTTGTAAAAGTTAACGGACGACGGACGACGACGGACGCCAAGATGATGAATGGGCCAAAGCTCACTTGGCCCTTTGGGCCAGGTGAGCTAAAAATATAGTAAATGCCAAAAACACATGACAGTTGCCTGGTGAGAATCCATAGCCTGATCAGTTTTGGTCATTCACAGACATTCCTCTAACAAAAGTTCCATTTGGAGCTACTTTGTTTGGAGTCCTCTTATGTCAGTATACCATTAATACATACTCATCTAATATTTAGGTAGAGCTTAATAATTTCACAGTTATTATTGTTGTTTCTCATTTTTATGTTTGTGCAAACACAACCTAGTGCTGTTATTACATTAGTTTTCTGTAAAGATTGACGTGGATAATTTATGGTTCAATGTTCACATGATGTATTCAAAACCATTCCAAAGAAAGTATTACCTACCCTCCCCCCACATTTTTTTTAATGAAATAGCCTTGTAATGGTAGTTTAATATAAAATGAATACTTATCAGACATCTTTATATAAATTTTACTACACAATTCATTTGAATCAATCAAATTTTCAAATTATTTTCTTTTCTCTAAAGGATGAAAGAAATTTGAAATGCCACAGCTTTCATAGCTGACTATACAATATAGGTTTTGCTCATTTTTGAAGGCAGTCTAGATGTTTACATCATCTTCCTTTGGTCTCTGGTAGATATACTGTAAATTCAGAAATTATTGTGTGCATTTATTATTGCGAATTTTGTAGAATGGACTTAAATGCAAGATTAATTATTGCGATTTCAGGAAAATCTGCATGCAGTTATAAGTATCATATATAAGAATGCAAATTCTTTTCATTACGATACTACTTCAGTAGCATTATTTGCATTAATAAAAACCTCGCATTTATTTCTGAATTTACAGTACCTCTCTCTATATGTTTACATTAAAGAGACATTGGTTTAAATACCTTATTAAGGTCAAATTGTTCCCATACAATTTCTTCTAATCTTTTTTCACTCAGCTGAAAGAAAAAAATCATTATTTCATCAATAAAGTTAGCTCAATTTTCTTCTAGCACACAAGAACCATGTGATAACATTTTCTTTTTGTTGTAATGTTTTGATACTTATAGGGCAGCTCAAAAAATATTTTGTGGTTAAGGGTTGGTGATTGTGAAGCACTCAAACTAACTTAAATATGGTTGTTTGCATTTTCTCAGAATTTTGTAGGAATCATTAGTGAAAATTTTCATTTGTGGGTGTCAAATTAAAAAAAGGCCTCCCATGAGTTTGATTCTGGAACAGCCCTTATATAGGCATACATGATTGGTCCGGAATAATTGAAATTTTAAAAGCATATGAGGACAAACACTGTAAAAGCAAGGAGTATTGTAAGGTGGTGGATCGGACTTGGACATGTAAATCTTAATCAATATATCTCCACATTTCAGTCATTTTGGAGATTCTCGATATCCATAACTAGAAGTCTGTAATTTTTCTTTACTGATTTCAAATTTGAAAATGAGAGCTCTCATGGCTTATATATATCTTACCTTGACAGATCTTTCAGGCTCTTTTGGCCATAATATTTTAACAGTGGAATAACCAATTTCTTGTGTGGCTTTGTGAAGCTTCCTCTGAAAACATAAAATGGATAGTAAGACTTGGACTTTTTTTTTATATAAAGGATAGTTGGCTATATAATAATAGAAAAACAAAGGATATGGGTATCCATCTATGCCACTAAATCAGCAAATGCACAGCAAAAACAAACAAAAGCAAAGGAACAGTGTTTTGATGATATTGGCAGTCTTTCTATGCGAGGCATTGGACTTGACGTCCATATTCTGACAGAACGTGGCTGCTTATTTATACATCACAGACAGCCAAACGG
Source organism: Mytilus coruscus (assembly GCA_017311375.1). Lineage (NCBI taxonomy): Eukaryota > Metazoa > Mollusca > Bivalvia > Mytilida > Mytilidae > Mytilus > Mytilus coruscus. Next base: position 99,052,165 of record CM029597.1, on the reverse strand, counting down.
ACAGCCTGGATTTCCTAATGAATAATAATCCTTACATCTTCCTTTATAAATTTTCTCTATTTTCTATAGCAACTCGGACTTCGTGTTTTTTTATTTGATGTGCGTGCATTTTGTAGGAAAACTGAGTAACACTTTGTCTTGGAAGTTTCACTTTCTATATTTGGATATGGAATGTTTTATCCTAAATTTAGGTCCGCGAGCACGGTGGTGTTTGTAAAGTCATGTGACGCTCAAATATATATATGTCTGGAGTTAATATCTTTTCAGGGGAGACCTGTGTATTGATAAGAGTAAAAGAAAAGTGGAAAGACTTAATTAAGGTATTAATGAAATTTTTTATGTTCCCAGTATCTTACAAAGACAGTATTTAGGCATATCATGACCAGTATTTGTACAATCAACAGAGCAAATACATCATACTTATAAAATGGTAGGAACCAGGGGCGGATCCAGCCATTTATAAAAGGGAGGTTCCTAACCCAGGATAAAGGGGGTTCCAACTATATGTCCCCATTCAAATGCATTGATCGTCAAAAACTAGAGGCTCTAAAGAGCCTGTGTCACTCACCTTGGTCTATGTGCATATTAAACAAAGGACACAGATGGATTCATGACAAAATTGTGTTTTGGTGATGGTGATGTGTTTGTAGATCTTACTTTACTGAACATTCTTGCTGCTTACAATTATCTCTATCTATGAACTTGGCCCAGTAGTTACAGTGGAAAATATTTTGTAAAAATTTACAAAAATTTACAAAATTTATGAAAATTGTAAAATACTGACTATAAAGGGCAATAACTCCTTAAGGGGTCAATTCACAATTTTGGTCATGTTGACTTATTTGTAGATCTTACTTTACTATACATTATTGCTGTTTACAGTTTATCTCTATCTATAATAATATTCAAGATAATAACCAAAAGCTGCAAAATTTTCTTAAAATTACCAATTCAGGGGCAGCAACCCAACAACGTGTTGTTTGATTGGTCTGAAAATTTCAGGGCAGATAGATCTTGACCTAATGAACAATTTTATCCCGTCAGATTTGCTCTAAATGCTTTGGTTTCAGAGATATGGGCCAAAAACTGCATTTTACCCTATGTACTATTTTTTAGCCATGTCGGCCATCTTGGTTCCCGGGCGGGGTCATCGGACACATTTTTTAAGCTAGATACCCTAATGATGATTGTGGACAAGTTTGGTTAAATTTGTCTTAGTAGTTTCAGAGGAGAAGATTTTGTAAAGATTACAAAAATTACGAAAAATGGTTAAAATTGACTATAAAGGGCAATAACTCCTTATGGGGTCAACTGACCATTTTGGTCAAGTTTGACTTATTTGTAGATCTTATTTTGCTGAACATTATTGCTGTTTACAGTTTATCTCTATCTATAATAATATTCAAGATAATAACCAAAACGGCAAAATTTCCTTAAAATTACCAATTAGGGCAGCAACCCAACAATGGGTTGTCCAATTCATCTGAAAATTTCAGGGCAGATAGATCTTGACCTGATAAACATTTTACACCAGTCATTTTTGCTCTAAATGCTTTGGTTTTAGAGATATAAGCCAAAATCTACATTTTACCCTATGTTCTATTTTTAGCCATTGCGGCCATCTCGGTTGGTTGGCCGGGTCACCGGACACATTTTTAAACTAGAAACCCCAATGATGATTGTGGCTAAGTTTGGTTAAATTTGGCCAAATAGTTTCAGAGGAGAAGATTTTGTAAAGTTAACGGACGACGATGGACGCCAAGTGATGAGAAAGCTCACTTGGCCCTTTGGGCCAGGTGAACTAAAAAGGGGGTTCAACCCCCTGGATCTGCCACTGAGAACCATCTTGAAATTGCAGTGAAGTGTAGGTTATTACTTCATGTTGAAGATAATTTCAGTAACAAGTAATGTGTTGACCCAATCTATACGATTGAACTTGAAATAAAAGATACCTCTTGAAGATACAATTAAGTATGCCTTAATTTTTTGACATTTAGAAATTCAGGATCGATTGAATACAAAACTTTACGATAAAAAAGATGATTTCAGCTTTTAAATTGTGAACCATCATGATTTCCTTGATTAGAGGGTTACTGCTTACAAGGAAGATATTGAATCAAGAGTTTCAAATGAAAAAATTGAAGTCCTCTCTTCGAAAGTTTTATGATTGCCATCATAAATTTTTTTACTGTTAGGAATATCTGTGTCACAAACAACCAAGGAAATGTTCCAATTATGGTAGCCGTGATATTGACCTCCTTTCTTGATTTTAACATTAATGAATGATACTCTTCTGCCTTATTTTTACAGTAGTTACACAATTTTATCAATTGGAATTATTCAGATAAAATGTAGAATTTGAATCATGCAAACACTGAAGCATTCAGACTACTTTCCATAAACACTGGGTTATAGTCAAAGCACTTGTGAGTCCTGTCGGGAAAGATTAATTTAGTATTATTTTGAATTGGAGTTGTCCTCCTTTGTCCATTTAGTGCAATCTTTACCCCACAAATATTTAAAAGTTTTACCAAAGTAGTTTGTATCTGACTCATTGTGTCAGTAATTTCTTTTTTGTATCGATTCAAGAGTTTTCTCCTTGCTCATAATTGTCTTCATCTTCTTTCATCAGATTGATGTAAACCTGCCTCTCCTCTTCAGACATTTTATGCCACTTTTTTACAGAGGCTCTACAAAAATGATCTATCTGAAAAAAAGATGAAAATTTTCATTTTTACAAGATAAATGAACAAAAAAAACTTAAGCATGTTAAGAGCTGTTCCAGAATATATAGAGTTCTCCTCCACTCTTGGCTGGCATTTTTAGTTAGTCGGACCATTCTTTTAGTATTTCAATTTTAAAAGTGCACTGATTTTTCAATTTAATGATTTTGATATCAGGAATCAGCAAATTAGTAAATGTCATTTAATCATTTCCAGAGGGAGGTTTAACTAATTTTATTCAAACTGGTGTTCATTCTTAGATAGAAAAAATACATTTCCTGTATTCAAATATATATGTACAAATACATTAAACATTTAAATAGCAATAAAATGGGGAATAAACAACATGAACAAATAAAATATATTTCAGAAAATGTTCGTGTAAGAGTGATGCATCTTTGTTAAATGTTGAAGGCAAATCTGTGATAAAGCTACTGCTACTTAAATAAACCTAAATTATTGACTAATATAAAATGATGATTACATGTAAAATACACCCCCATTATAGCTGTACTTCTATACAGTTTTGCTGGTAATAATGACAGACCTACCTTGTATAATTCCTAGGAGTCTTGTTTTCTGGCCTCTTCTATACAGTTTTGCTGGTAATAATGACAGACCTACCTTGTATAATTCCTAGGAGTCTTGTTTTCTGGCCTCTTCTATACAGTTTTGCTGGTAATAATGAAAGACCTACCTTGTATAATTCCTAGGAGTCTTGTTTTCTGGCCTCTTCTATACAATATTGCTGGTAATAATGACAGACCTACATTGTATATTCCTGAGTCTTGTTTTCTGGCCTCTTCTATACAGTATTGCTGGTAATGATGACAGACCTACCTTGTATAATTCCTGAGTCTTGTTTTCTGGCCACTTCTATACAGTATTGCTGGTAATAATGACAGACCTACCTTGTATAATTCCTAGGAGTCTTGTTTTCTGGCCACTTCTATACAGTATTGCTGGTAATAATGACAGACCTACCTTGTATAATTCCTGAGAGTCTTGTTTTCTGGCCTCTTCTATACAGTATTGCTGGTAATAATGACAGACCTACCTTGTATAATTCCTGAGAGTCTTGTTTTCTGGCCACTTCTATACAGTATTGCTGGTAATAATGACAGACCTACCTTGTATAATTCCTGAGAGTCTTGTTTTCTGGCCTCTTCTATACAGTATTGCTGGTAATAATGACAGACCTACCTTGTATAATTCCTGAGAGTCTTGTTTTCTGGCCTCTTCTATAGTTTTGCTGGTAATAATGACAGACCTACCTTGTATAATTCCTGAGTCTTGTTTTCTGGCCACTTCTATACAGTTTTGCTGGTAATAATGACAGACCTACCTTGTATAATTCCTAGAGTCTTGTTTTCTGGCCTCTTCTATACAGTTTTGCTGGTAATACTGACAGACCTACCTTGTATAATTCCTAGAGTCTTGTTTTCTGGCCTCTTCTATACAATATTGCTGGTAATAATGACAGACCTACATTGTATATTCCTGAGTCTTGTTTTCTGGCCTCTTCTATAGCTTGTTGTTCGGTGTGAGCCAAGGCTCCGTGTTGAAGGCCGTACATTGACCTATAATGGTTTACTTTTATAAATTGTTATTTGGATGGAGAGTTGTCTCATTGGCACTCACACCACATCTTCCTATATCTAAGTATTGCTGGTAATGATGACAGACCTACCTTGTATAATTCCTGAGTCTTGTTTTCTGGCCACTTCTATACAGTATTGCTGGTAATAATGACAGACCTACCTTGTATAATTCCTGCGAGTCTTGTTTTCTGGCCTCTTCTATACAGTATTGCTGGTAATAATGACAGACCTACCTTGTATAATTCCTGAGACTTCTTTTCTGGCCTCTTCTATACAGTATTGCTGGTAATAATGACAGACCTACCTTGTATAATTCCTGCGAGTCTTGTTTTCTGGCCTCTTCTATACAGTATTGCTGGTAATAATGACAGACCTACCTTGTATAATTCCTGAGACTTCTTTTCTGGCCTCTTCTATACAGTATTGCTGGTAATAATGACAGACCTACCTTGTATAATTCCTGAGAGTCTTGTTTTCTGGCCTCTTCTATACAGTTTTGCTGGTAATAATGACAGACCTACCTTGTATAATTCCTGAGAGTCTTGTTTTCTGGCCTCTTCTATACAGTATTGCTGGTAATAATGACAGACCTACCTTGTATAATTCCTGAGAGTCTTGTTTTCTGGCCTCTTCTATACAGTATTGCTGGTAATAATGACAGACCTACCTTGTATAATTCCTAGGAGTCTTGTTTTCTGGCCTCTTCTATACAATATTGCTGGTAATAATGACAGACCTACCTTGTATATTCCTGAGTCTTGTTTTCTGGCCTCTTCTATACAGTATTGCTGGTAATAATGACAGACCTACCTTGTATATTCCTGAGAGTCTTGTTTTCTGGCCACTTCTATACAGTATTGCTGGTAATAATGACAGACCTACTGTTATGATATTGTAACTATTATATTTATTTAGTTGGCCTAATTTGTTTTGTGTGGCCTAAGAATGTTTACATTGTTTATATACATTGTGTACAAAATAAAATACATTGTGTTACAACTATGCAGTTTAGAATTCACTGGAACATTCATTGATACTCATGGAATGATTAGAACTTTCTATTTCACTTACATAACGTTTCCAGAATGATCATAACAAAAGATGCGTAATTTATATTTCTAGCGTTGTCTAGAAATTTCTGTTTGAGTATTTAAATGCAGACCCAAAAGTTAGTAAAATATATAGAGATTTAGAAATAGACATAGATAGACTTAGACATCGATAGACATCAACATTCTCAACAGTTGGATTGACACTTTTATTTACAAACTACATCATACTAGATTGTGACCAATTGGATATAATATTCTGTGGATTCCCGTGAAGATTTCCGGATAAAGAAAAGATAAAAGATTGGACTCATATTTTGACAGTTAAGTTGACATTTCTTTTTGTGTAATACTTTTTGTAAACTAGGGTATAATAAATCTTGTTAAATTTTATTATTGATTTGTGTCTTTTGTTGGCTACAATTAAAGGCGATTTTCTGGCATAACACCTACCTTGTATAATTCCTGAGAGTCTTGTTTTCTGGCCTCTTCTATACAGTATTGCTGGTAATAATGACAGACCTACCTTGTATAATTCCTGAGAGTCTTGTTTTCTGGCCTCTTCTATACAGTATTGCTGGTAATAATGACAGACCTACCTTGTATAATTCCTGAGTCTTGTTTTCTGGCCTCTTCTATACAGTATTGCTGGTAATAATGACAGACCTACCTTGTATAATTCCTGAGAGTCTTGTTTTCTGGCCACTTCTATACAGTATTGCTGGTAATAATGACAGACCTACCTTGTATATTCCTGAGAGTCTTGTTTTCTGGCCTCTTCTATAGTTTTGCTGGTAATAATGACAGACCTACCTTGTATAATTCCTGAGAGTCTTGTTTTCTGGCCTCTTCTATACAGTATTGCTGGTAGTAATGGCATGCTGACTTCCATTTACCATTAACCTAAAACAAATATTGGTCTGGATAAAAGGTGATATGTGACTAGACATCAGTAAGACAGCAACCAAACAACAATGCAAATTTGGATCCTGGTACATGATTACTGTAAATTCAGACTTATTTATCATTGTGATTTTTTAATAAAGGACAAAAATACGAGATTAGTTATCGCCATTCCAGGAAAATCTGTATACAGATATATTTATTAGATATCAGAATGTGAGTTCTTATTGTGATACTCACTTAGTTACATTATTCGCATAAATAAAACCTTGCAATAATTTCTGAATTTACCGTATTTATAATTCATCGGCACAGGGATGTGTTGTTTTGAATCAATCAATTAAAAATTGCAAACACAAATTTAGGTCTCACAAGTTATCAGTTGAGACTTATCAAGTTAGAATCCAGCAATGATAAAGCAATAATTTGGTTGATTTATGTCCACGTCCACTGTGTTTTTGTTAGATGTATTTCTATTTGTATCCATCTGATGAGTTAATAGATATAAGAAGATGTGGTATGAGTGCCATTGAGACAACTCTCCCTCCAAGTCAAAATTCAAAGTACGGTCTTCAACACGGAGCCTTGGCTCACACTGAACAGCAAGCTATTTTTCAACTGATTTTTATAGTTTGTTCATTTGTTGTAGTTTCACCACTGTCCCAGGTGGGTGGGGTTAGCGCCTTCAAACTAGTTTTAACCTCGCCACATTCTGTATGTGCCTGTCCCAAGTCAGTGATTGTCGTTTGTTGCTGGGTAACATATTTGTTTTTGTTTATTGTGTTGTAGAGTGTGTTCTTGTTTTGTGCTGTTACACCACTGCCCCAGGTTAGGGGAGGTTTGGTGCCATCTAACTAGTTTAACCCTGCCACATCATGTATGTGACTGCCCCAAGTCAGGAGCCTGTAATTCAGTGGTTGTCATTTGTTGCTGTGTTACATAATTGTTTTTCGTTCATTATTTTGTACATAAATTAGGCCGCTAGTTTTCTCTTTTGAATTATTTTACATTTATCATTTCCATACATGTGACAGAGTTGTCAAGTCACAACTGGAGATTTGCGAATTTTCAGCTGGAGTTTGGGCCTCATAACTGAGATTTTTTATTGACATATTTATCGACATTTTCAGTGTTCATTTTGATGATAAAGCTACACATTTCCTCTTTTTAAGATGACAGTATTACTATTTATGTATTCTCTCTGTATTGTTAACATGTGAAATATTTGTCAAATCTAAGCTATTGCTATACTATGAAGTATGTGAAATTTCCATATATGTTATTTATTCCAGTGTGATCCTCAAATGCACTTATGGCTTGAGTTATTTAAAGTGTTATTTCAATTAAAGCTAATGTTATATTATCAACATCTAGCCTAAACACTTACTTATCATACTTATGGAGGTTTTTACCACCTTGACAGACTATAAAGCCATCGCACGATCAGCAATAATCACTCAAATATTGATATATATCTTATAAATTTCAATTTAAGCATTGAAAAGAAGAATAAATCTCTTAAATAATTTTCAAAATATTATTTTCTTTTTTGACCTAAGACATTTAAAATCATTAACTTAACATCCTTATTCGATTCTTTAGTCAATTTGTATTTCATTTATATTCTTTTCCTAATTTACATTATTTTAATGAGGGTTACTTAAATCATGACAAAAAAAGGGAAGTAACCTGAAATTTCTTTTAATTGTTTTCAAATACACAAAGCTTTTATGACATATCGGTAGTTAGCCTGAGGTAAAAATCGTTAATTAATAGTATGTTTGACACCTAAGCTGGCAAGTGAAGCCATACACATATCCAAGTTCATTGATTTACAGGTAAAAATTACCACCATCGGTGACACTAAAACGTAATTAATTCTGACATCGATTGTTATAAAAAAAAAAGAGACTGACGAATTTTTTGGGGTTGACATTTTGGAAAAAACGGAAGATTTGAATCATTAACGGGAGGGACGGAAGAGGGCTTAAAAATCAGAAGATTTTGACTCCGGCTGGAAGAATCACATGTGTGCATTTCTGGGGCTTTTATAGCTGACTATGTGGTATGGGCTTTGCTCATTGTTGAAGGCAGTACGGTGACCTATAGTTGTTCATTACTGTGTCATTTGGTCACTTGTGGAGATCTAGAGTTGTGTCATTGGCATTTGTACCACATCTTCTTTTTATATCATGTAAGAATTTGTGAAAGTTGACATCCAGCATGCATAGGGAAATAATCCAGCTTAAGATTTTGTCAATTGAAAACTATCAATAAAATGCGTCATTGAACTTTTCCTCTTAAAAGTATATTTTGTGTGTACTTTGCAAACATCTTAAAGCCTATTTTTGCTTTTTTTGGTTGCTGTCTCAATAACATATATCCCTAATCCCTTGTTATTCACCATGATTTTACTCAATACATTGAAAAGACAAATCATGATCAGCAGGGCTTTTTACCAATAATACCATAGAGAGATATTTGTTAATTTACGAGAAATAAAATATCTTCCAAAAGGATGTAAAATGATTTTTTTTTTAATTCTGGGATTTAGAAGCTATATCATGTATATGAATCTTACCCTTTTTTTAATAAGAGAAGAAAGACTTGTATCTAATAGTTCCTTCTCTGAGACATATGTGATCTGAAAATAAAAATAAAAATAAACAATCATTTCATGAAAAAATTGTCAATGAGGTATAAATCAACATACAAGTTTACACATACAGCAAAATGACCTAAAGACGATCGTGAAAAACAGGAACGGAAATTTAAGCCCCTCTGGAAAATTGATGGACCGTGGCTATATTTTGACTGGTCTAATGTCATGTACATACTGCCAAAAGTTCCCCACCCGTTCAGTAAAAGAAAGTGCACTTGTAAGGGGAACACAAAATATTAAAATAGACCCAATAAAAATACACAAAGTAACACCCCAGCATTTATCTTGTTTAAAGCAGTGGATCCATGAAAGTGACCCAAATTTTAAGTCTAAAGATTTATTGTCAGACACTAAACTTGGACAATGTATTCTCAAGCAGCAATGTAAGCATGATCTGTTAAATAGATATAAGGTTCTCTTCAACTGCATACAGTGTTGCAAAAAAAGGGAAACCCTTCAGTGACTATGAATTTATTCTTGAAATCCATAGAAAAAATGGTGTTGATATTGGTAAGCAGTACTTCAATATTGGAGGTTGTGAACTGTTTATATGCTGGATAGTCCATTATATGAGAAATGAGATGAGTTTATGAGTTATGAAATATTTCATATAAAAGTACGACCTGGGATTTAGGTTGTGGACCTTTGAGTTTGGAGTTTGAAAGATCATGGACCTTCCAGTACCTAATGTTAATTTGAACCCCTGGTCAAAATTGTAACATTTTTTTTGTTTCTATACTTGCAATGAAGTATTGTCAAGTGAGTGTACAATGGATGGATGGATTGATGTTTAATATAAAATTGAGAATGGAAATGGGGAATGTGTCAAAGAGACAACCCGACCAAAGAGCAGACAACAGCCCAAGGCCACCAATGGGTCTTCAACACAGCGAGAAAATCCCACACCCGGAGGTGGTCCTCAGCTGACCCCTAAATAAAATTGCATGGCAAAGAAATGCAAATTCAGGGTGAGAACATGATAAGGTGTAAGGAATATAGACCCAGCTTTGTACTAGAACTACAGGAACCAGCATTTTGAATGTGCTAGTTTACAAAATTACAGTTAGCAGGAAAAAATGTCACCTTACAAGATGAATTATTCTGTCTCTGAGCTGACCATCCTTTAGTCTAACCCCTATATGCTAGGTGTTTTGTAGAGAAGCAGCAAGTACCAATTTTCCGGTCTTTTGTTTAATTTAGAACTGGTCTTGAAACAGCATGCCACTACGATATCACTGAATGAGGTCTTTGTGTGTAGGAATTTGTGTTATAAATAAATAATATAAAAAGAAGATGTGGTATGATTGCCAATGAGATAACTGTCCACAAGAGACCAAAATGACACAGAAATTAACAACTATAGGTCACCGTACGGCCTTCAACAATGAGCAAAGCCCATTCTTTAAAAATTTGTCGTAAGCTAGGAAATTTGTATCAAAAATTGTTGCTTTGCCATGGCTTCAGATTAAGTAGGGACTTTTTTTGCCATTAATACATAATATATTACGTATACCATATCCCTTCTTTATTTATGATTTCAAATTACAAACCATTTTGGACCTTTCAACAGCATCTCTCTTTGCCCTTCTTTCACTCTTATCTTGAAACACCACCTCTGGTTCTAACAGTAGCTGTTTCTTCCTATAGTCCTCTCCTTCAAACTTATAACATGTGAATGGTTCCTCGTCCATCGTGAACGACTTCATGTTACCATCACTAACCTTATCCAGTTTACTTTTCACTTCATCAGTCTAAAATAACAAGAATATGTGTCTATAGGAAACCATGCCTTCTCACACTATCTGATTTCCATGTGCAGTGAAGCATGAAATCTTGGTCAAAATCCTAATTTGCCATATATTGTTAAACAAGAATGTGTCCACAGTACACGGATGCCCCACTCGCACTATCATTTTCTATGTTCAGTGGACCGTGAAATTGGAGTCAAAACTCTAATTTGGCATTAAAATTAGAAAGATCATATCATAGGGAACATGTGTACTAAGTTTCAAGTTGATTGGACTTCAACTTTATCAAAAACTACCTTGACCAAAAACTTTAACCGGAAGCGGAACAGACGGACAAACGGACGGACGAACGGACGCACAGACCGAAAACATAATGCCCCTAGGTGGGGCATAAAAAGTTACACTTCATATTGAACATGTGTACTAAAACTACCTGAAACCAAAACTTTAACCAGATATGGGAATTATAAAGGGACATATGACCAGGCATTAAAATATGAATAGTCTGATAGAGAATATCAAATGCATATGTTCAGGATGATAACATGTTCAAGTAAAAAAAAAAAATTGTTTTTCAGGCAATATTTAAAGGAGTAGGACAGGTATATAACAACTTCTGAACTCTCTAAATAACTGAACAGATTTTAAAGACTTTATTATAGACAATCAAAGAAATACAGATAATATTGTATAACTTAAAAACAACCACTAATGAAGTTTTGGACATGTAGGTGGGATATGGTATAAGAAAGTATTAACAAAAATACCTAACTCAAAAGGAAAGTTTATAAAACCTGACAAAATCAAATGTTAAGACTATATCAACCAACTGACAAATGGAAAACAATTGTCATGTTCCTGACATGGTATGTTTAAGTCTCTTTTCTGTACATAACACATGCATAAAAAAAAAGAGCTGCAAAAGTGTGGTTTTTGCTTATTTTATACTCTATTGCTTTAATTTTGTATAAAGGTAAATTTGTTAAAATTCTGAAATCTCCTGCAACTCTATGCAAACCTGCAATTATTTGAGCTCATTTAATGTGGGGAATTTATGAACATGCTGCAGGATGGGTTTTGCTCATTGTTGAAGGCCATATGGTGACCTCTAGTAGTTAACTTCTACATCATTTTGTCTCTGGGGAGAGTTGTCTCATTGGGATTCATACCACATCTTATTTTAATATTAAGTTGAATAATATCAGTGACGATAAGATTGCATTGATATATACATTTACAGAAGAGAAATGGTACTAAACAACTGACCTTTGTTTTTCCTTTGGATAGAATCTGATCAATATTTTCGTCTGTGATTTCTGAATCTTTAGAGGCACATATATGTCTGGCTCCATGTTGGATCATAGATAACATGTTCTTCTTATCTAACTTCCTAGAATCATGTTGTAATCTTCCTGCAAAAATTGTGCTAATTAATTAAATGCAACACAGGAAAACAAAGACAATAAATTGCTTCGCCGGGCGCAGCTGGATACGACCGCAGAGGTCCAACCCTGAACAGTTGGGGCAAAAATGGACACAATATTCGCGCTTGATACAGGTCTGAATTTGGATTGTAATTAAATATTTGACACATAATAGGTTTCTGACACAGAATAACTGTAGTCAAAGAACTTAGAATTGGTTATATGATTTGAATTTATATTCAATTTTTTGCTTTTGTGCAATACACTGTGCCTGTGCGAATTGACTCCCCCAAAAAAAAAAAAAAAATTAACCCTTTTTTTTTTTTGCTTTTGTGCAATACACTATGCTGTTGCGTATTGAACCCCCCCCACCCTTTTTTTGCAAAAAAAAAAATATGTGAAGAAATTTTGTTTAATTTCTGAAATCTGAAAAATCCCCAATTTCTTTTTACCCCCTTTCAAAAAAAATTCTTTCCTCAAGATATGGTCATAATCTCAATTCAAATTACCAATGGAGTTTGCAACCATAACTATCCATTTAAATACATCATAAAGTCTTAAATAGATAATTTAAAAGCAGTGTACAATTTTGTTTTTGGATTACCTCCTTACACTGCTTTTAAATTGTCCATTAACCAGGAAACCCTTGTTTTTCCCCTTTTGCCCCTAATTTCTAAACGGTTTGAGCCATAACCCCCAAAGCCAATCCTAACCATCCCTTTGTGGTATGGAAACTTATGGTATAATTTCACAGAGATCCATACACTTAAACACAAGTTATTGTCTGGAAACTAGAAAATGCCTTTTGGGTCTCTTTTTGCCCCTTATTCCTAAACTGTTACAACCATAACCCCAAACATCTATCCCAACCTTCCTTTGTGGTATTGAACCTTATGGTAAAATTTCATAGAGATCCATTCACTTGAACTAAAGTTATTGTGCGAAAACCAATGTGTCTTCGGACAACGACGACGACGACGCTAACGTCATACCAATATACGACCACAAAATTTTTGCGGTCGTATAAAAACATCTTTGTGCCAAATAGTAATTGTTGGAACCATGTTGTAATCTTCCTGTTAAAATATTATGTTAATTAATTAAATACACCACAGGGAAACCAAAGACAAAAACATCTTTGTGCCAAATATAACTTGTTGAAATCTTACTGTAAAAATATTTTGCTAAATAGTTCAATACACCACAGGGACACCAAAAGACAAAAACATCTTTGTGTCAAATACATTGTTGGAATCATGTTGACATCTATCTGTAAAAATATTATGTTAACTTATATATACCAATGGGAAAGACAAGACAAAAAACATCTTTATCCAAACTCGATTTTTTCGGAACAAATAAGATGACAACTTCTTCTCAACTCACTTGTTTGAATCAATCATATAAGAATATATAAGGATATAAGAAGTTGTGGTATGAGTGCCAATGAGACAACTCTCCATCCAAGTCACAATTTGTAAAAGTAAACAATTATAGGTCAAAGTACGGTCTTCAACATGTTGTCATCCTTCGGTTTTAATATGAAAGCTTTTAGAAATTTTGAAATAAAGACATATTCTAATATTTTAAATAAAGAACTAGATGTGTCGGAACGACACAAATGGCCCTGTCTCAAAAAGTTGAAAAATCTGCACTTTCAACAACACGTGTGGACACAAGCATGCATCGATAGTATCCAGCTCTCAAGACCAATACTAGTTTGATGAAAAATTTCCTTGATCAATGAGTAGTTAAATTTCAAATTATCTATCAAAGTCCAAAGTCCGTATTTTCAGCAAAATTAGTAAGCAGAACAAAACTTAAACTCATCATGGTTAACTCACATACCAAAAATCAGTCCAATATCTGAAGGCGTATAGAAAAAAAAATCAGTATAACTGTGATTTTCAACAATTTATCAAAGTTCAAAGCCCGTAATTTCGGCAAAATTTGCAGAGCGGAACGAAACTTAATCTTGATCTGTAACTCATCATGGTTAACTCACATACCAAAAATCAGCCCAGTATCTGAAGGCATTTAGAAAAAGTCTGTATAACTGTGATTTTCAACAATTTATCAAAGTCCAAAGCCCGTAATTTCGGCAAAATTAGCAGAGCGGAGCAAAACTTAAACTTGATCTGTAACTTATCATGGTTAACTCATATACCAAAAATCAGCCCAATATCTGAAGGCGTTTAGAAAAATCCGTATAACTGTGATTTTCAACAATTCATCAAAGTCCTAAGCCCATAATTTCCGCAAAATTAGCAGAGCGAAACAAAACTTAAACTTGATCTGTAACTCATCATGGTTAACTCGAATACCAAAAATCAGCCCAATATCTGAAGGTGTTTAGTAAAAAGTCCGTATAACTGTGATTTTCAACAATTTATCAAAGTCCAAAGCCTGTAATTTTGGCAAAATTAGCAGAGCAGAACGAAACTTAAACTTGATCTGTAACTCATCATGGTTAACTCACATACCAAAAATCAGCCCAATATCTGAAGGCGTTTAGAAAAAAGTCCATATAACTGTGATTTTCAACAATTTATCAAAGTCCAAAGCCTGTAATTTCGGCAAAAATTAGCAGAGCGGAACGAAACTTAAACTTGATCTGTAACTCATTATGGTTAACTCACATACCAAAAATCAGCCCAATATCTGAAGGCATTTAGAAAAAAATTGCGTATAATGGTTTGTTGCGGAATGACGGAATGACAGAATGACGGAAAGACAGAATGACGGACAAGGGTAAAACTATATGGCCCCAACAACTTAAATTAATAAATCCCTGGATAGTTTGATGCTAAGTTTAGCATATACACAGGTTATGTTTTGTAGCTTAATAGAACTTGATATCTTAACCAAAGCCATTCATGTGTAAATGAAGAAGGTGACCTAAATTTAGTATGGTGCATGTGAACAAGTTAATTGAAAGCTGGTTTAGGCATAATAATGGTCACAGAAAGATACAGTTAATTCATATTAAGGATGCACTTAGGTTAAGATTAGGAATTTGTGTCAGATGTTCAGACTCCTTGTTTTTTTCCTACGATACAGGGTAAAATATTTTGCCCAGTAACACACATTTTTCTTTTCATATAAGACTTCAATAGCTCATAAAAGGTCATTTACCAAAATTAAATCAGATTCTAGATTTCTTTTCTTTTGATTTGAGACCCAAATAATACCAATGCAAATGTAAGGTAAAAGTCCCAGTCAGTTTTTTCCCGCAAATTTGAAAAAATTAAATATCTCGAAAAGGAGCTCCATTACCTATCAATATTTTTAGCTTATTTTGTTCCTGAACTAATGCTCTTCTGACTTATAGTATCAATTTTAAATTTAAGAATTTATTTAATTAGTTACAAGAAATTAATCTTCCCTGAAGTAAATAATAGAATAGAATATAGTTAAATATTTAGCTGTCAAGTCACTGATAATAAAGAATTTGATTTTACTCAGTGCAATCTTTACCTCCAAAATCATCTCCCAAATGATCTACCATTGTGTTTTGTCAGTTCCTTATCAAAGGGCTGTGGTTTAAACTGACATTCCAGGTACCACTATTAATACTGTAAAATCAGATATTTTTGTGTGCATTTACTGTTGTGATTTGTTGAACAATAGACATAAATAACAAATAGATTATTGCAATTTATCAAATGTTGCATAATTCAAAATTCAAATTTTAATTTATGCCAAACCTATCTTGTAGTTTTCATAATACTGTAAAAATTTAGAAATTATTGGGTGCATTTATTATTGTGATATTAGACAATCTACACAATGCGAGTTTTATTAAAGCCATTCAAGAAATCCTGCATAAAAAATATGCTATCATAATTAAAATACAAATATTTTTATTGCAACACCTATCTCGTCGCAATTTTCGAAATAACAACAAAACCTCGGATACATTTCTGAATTTATAGTTTCTATAAAACAGACCAGATTTGAAATTAGAATCATACCTTGTTGAATAACAATCCTATCAAGCCTCAGTTTCATCTCAGCTCTTTCTATGATTCTCTCCTCCACAGTATTTTCAGTAATGAAACGGAAGATTTGTACTTGTTTTGTCTGACCAATTCTATGTGCTCTATCCTAGAAGAGACAAAATTACCATGTTAACTGAAACATAACTTTTTTTTTTAACAAGACATTGCCACTACACAGTATTAGTTTTGCTCAATGATGAAGTCGTAAGGTGAAATATAGTTGCTTACATTAACATCTTTTGATATTTGGTGGATAGTTGTCTCATTGGCCATCATACCACATATCCATTTTTCATAATTTGTAACACTTAGCAAATTTGATTATTTTTCTTTCATCTTTATTCCGCAATTGTAATGTTTTGGGCACCTATTCACACCATTAGCTATAGGTCTTTATGGAACATCACTGACAATGCTGTGGTACAGCAACTGCCAGAGGTCATTCAGTTTTCTGTTTAATGTTGACAACGTACAGACGGACGGACAGACAAAGGTATACCATAAAACGTCCCATAAATGGGCATGTAAAAGTCACAAGGCACCAACATAAGAGTACTTGCAGTACTGAAAGCTAGTTCAAAGTAATCTTCAGTTTTCTGTTTAATGTTATGTGTACTGGTTGTTTGCATTTTTTGTGTCATTGTCTTATCTATCCTTTGTCTTTCTTCAACTTATTGGTTCTGATTGCTCCTTGCTATCTTCTCCCCCTTTTCCATAATTTTCACTTAGTTTAAACATATTTTATTTGCTTAAATATGCAAAAGGGATAAGAAACAAGTTACTGTAAATTCGGATATTATTGCGATGTTTTTATTATTGCGAAAAATGCGACAGGGTTGTAATCGCAATAATTCAAACTTGCACGTATATGAAAGAAGAGGATTTTTTCTCAGATTCGCAAAAAAAATAATCGCATTTTAGTCTAAAATGACAAAATCGCAATAATAAATGCACACAATAACTTCTGAATTTACAGTAATCAAACTTATAAAGTCTTCTCCCATAATTTTGACTTTTAAAGGGTACTAACCATAGCCTGTAAGTCACTCTGTGCATTCCAGTCAGAGTCATAGAAGATGACAATATCAGCTGTAGCCAGGTTAATACCAAGTCCTCCAGCTCTGGTACTCAACAGGAAAATAAACTTTGTGCTGCCTTTCTTGTTTAACTCATTTATAGCTTCCTGTAATTCAATAAAAACTCATTGATAACTTCTTGCAATTAGATAAAAACTCATTGATAACTTCCTGTTATTAGATAAAACTCATTGATAGCTTCCTGTTATTAGATAAAACTCATTGATAGCTTCCTGTTATTAGATAAAACTCATTGATAGCTTCCTGTAATTAGATAAAAACTCATTGATAGCTTCCTGTAATAAGATAAAACTCATTGTTAGATTCTTGTAATAAGATAAAACTGATTGATAGCTTCTTGTAATTAGATAACACTGACTGATAGCTTCCTGTAATTAGATAAAAACTCATTGATAGCTTCCTGTTATTAGATAAAACTCACTGATAGCTTCCTGTCATTAAATAAAAACTCATTGATAACATCCTGTAATTAGAAAAAAACTCATTGATAGCTATATAGCGCCTGTAATAAGATAAAACTCATTGATATCTTCCTGTAATAAGATAAAACTCATTGATAGCTTCCTGTAATATAAAACTCATTGATAGCTTCCTGTAATTAGATAAAAACTCATCGATAACATCCTGTAATTAGAAAAACTCATTGATAGCTATATAGCTTCCTGTAATAAGATTAAACTCATTGATCGCTTCCTGTAATAATATAAAACTCATTGATAGCTTCCTGTAATTAGATATAACTCACTGATAGAAAATGAAAGGATATGGAGTAAATGTACATGGGACAAAATCGCACACAATACATAGAAAACATAGAAAATTATCAATGAACAGGGCTTTTATTCCTGTTCTTCATCTTGTCAGTTGATAGCTTCTTGTAATTAGATAAATCTCACTGATAGCTTCTTGTGATTCGATAAAACTCATTAGTAGCATCTTGTTATTAGATAAAAACACTACCAGACCTCAAATCTTCTCAACAGATAATGGATTGCGTAATGCTTTTCAATAAACTCCCATCATTATATTAGCAACATTCGACCTCAAACTCCTTTTCTCAATATGAATATACCATTTGAATTGTCTTTCTTGTCAATCTCACTGCCATTCAGAACATTACTTTTTTCAAATACTGGAAAACAGTATATTCTTTCCAACAATTCCAACAATCCCTCCTCCCTGTCCCAAGTCCTCAAACTTCCAAATCAACTCTGAACAATAATTAGGAACTGATAAACATACTGTTCTCTCTGAGTGGGCAGTGCTTCCATCTAGTCTACAGAATTCATATCCTTCCAAAAAACGTAGTCCTCTAAAATGTCCATCATCCTGGTCGTCTGACAGAATAACAGTACTCTATGACCTAAAAACAACAAAAAATACATTGTTTAAGAACTTTCCCTTTCTGCATGCAACATGTAGTTTGTAAACTCAACTACTCCCTTATATTACAAAATTTTTAAAACAATGAAAAAACATCTTTACTTAATAGACTACTAACACAGAGATATGGTGTATCTGTTTTATTAACAAAATTGAAAATAACAAATTTAAAGAACTACTTTTTACTGATTGGATATCATCAACTGAAGTACATGTACAATTAAAACCAACGGTGCATGTAAGGACTATTCCAAAATTTATCAGATGGGGGATTGGAAGCACTTGAATTATTTAAATATGGGTGGTTACATTTTCCTAGGGATTTGGTAAAAATTATAAGTAAATGAAAAGTTTTCTTTTATGGTTGGTCAGGGTCTGAAAAAATTGCCTCCCATGCGTTTAATTCTGGATTATGTACAGTCCTATGACTGGTTTATCACACCTGATGTTGTGCCTGTATCAGACTAACTGGACAATATGTTGTTCTATGTTGTCTGTGTTTGTTTGTATGTCAGGCTGTTTTAAGAGTTGGGTGTTATTGGTTGATGTGGTCTGATGTGCTATGCAGAAGGGTCTGGATGGGGTTTACAGAACAGAGAACAATGGGCGAAATGTGCAGAATAAATGGTATTATACATAAAAAACATAAAAACCTAATAAAAAAAGGGCAAAAAAAT
Source organism: Mytilus coruscus (assembly GCA_017311375.1). Lineage (NCBI taxonomy): Eukaryota > Metazoa > Mollusca > Bivalvia > Mytilida > Mytilidae > Mytilus > Mytilus coruscus. The sequence goes on along the minus strand of CM029597.1, from coordinate 99,032,897 downwards.
AAAGAGTAGAGAACAATAGGGTGCTAAAATATAAAGAATAGAGAATAATGGGCAAAAAATATAAAGAATACAGAAAAATGACCTAAGAAAATAAAGAATACAGAAATGAAGAACCCCCCATCCAGACCCTCATGCAGTATTTCTTGGTTATTTAAAAAACAAGAATAAAGACTTCATCTCTCATAGTGTTTATATACTTGGTTTTCCATATAAGTTATCAAGAAGCAGGGTCCATGGAATTTATCTTCTCCCCACCTAGAACTGACATTTTCCCACAAGAATATGAATGAATGGAAACGTGGAATACAAATCGAAGAAAAAAAAAAAGACATCTACTAAATGTTTCATTCCTCACCTTCTTTCTGTAACTTGGGTAATAGTTTATGAAGAACAGACATTTTCCCACAGGAGTCTACTAAATGTATGTCAGTAGTAAAGGGAGGACCTGCAAATAGAAAAGCTTTGTATCATATGTATATATTAAAGTACTCTCACCTTTGAACACAACTAGAAGCAACCACATATTATACTTCATATTAAAATGCAAACTTTTTATTCATTTGTTATTGGTGACGTTTTACTCTTGCATACAGCCCAACCTCAGTGGGTAACAGTTATTCTCTGGTACAGAGCAATCATTAAATTGAAAAGCAAATGATTTACTTGAATATAGATCTATAATTCAAAGACAATAATTCAATGGTAAATAATTTTAAAGACAATATTAAAAACATCCAGTATAATAAATCAAATTAAATAAATTGCTTCGCCGAGCGCAGCTGGATACGACCGCAGAGTTCCAACCCTGAACAGTTGGGTCAAAACGGACACAATATTTGCACTTGATACAGGTCTAAATTTGGATTGTAATTAAATATTTGACACATAATAGGTTTCTGACACAGAATAACTGTAGTCAAAGAACTTAGAATTGGTTATATGGTTTGAATTTATATTCAATTTTTGCTTTTGTGCAATACACTATGCTGTTGCGAATTGACCCCCAAAAAACAAAAACTAAATTTTTACCCCTTTTTTGCAAAAATATTTGAAGAAATTTTCTTTTAATTTCTGAAAACTGAAATGAAAAAAATGGTCCTCCCTCCCCCAATTTTTTTCACCTCCCCTTTTTCCTAAAAACAATTCTTTCCCTCAAGATATGGTCATAATCTCAATTCAAATTTCCAATGGAGTTTGCAACCATAATTACCCATTTAAATACATCATAAAAGTCTTAAAACAGAAAATGGACATACATAATCATGGCTAAAATTAATATTCCTTAATCAGCATTTTTAAATAGTAACTTCTAAAATAAATTGACAGCTAATCACCTCAAGACAATACAACATTTCTTTATATATAATTTAAAAGCAGTGTAAGGGAGGTAATCCAAACATAACATTGTACTTTTTTAATTGTCCATTAACCAGAAACCCTTGTTTTCCCCTTTTGCCCCTAATTCCTAAACAGTTTGAGCCATATCCCCCAAAGCCAATCCTAACCATCCTTTTGTGGTATGGAAATTGTGGTATAATTTCAGAGATCCATACACCGTTCCACAAGTTATTGTCTGGAAACTAGAAAATGCTTATTTGAGCCCTTTTGGCCCCTAATTCCTAAACTGTTAAGACTATAACCCCAAAATCAATCCCAACCTTCCTTTTGTGGTTATCAACCTTGTGTTTAAATTTCATAGATTTCTATTTACATTTACTAAAGTTATTGTCTGAAACCAAATGTCTTTGGACGATGCTGACGACGAGGACGACGACGTGATACCAATATACGACCGCAAAATTTTTGCGGTCGTATAAAACACATAGCTGAGAGGGTGATAATGCATAGTGTTACCCTATTAAAAACTATGATGACAACATTTTCCCAGGGAAACAATCTACTGTCACCTTTTCAGCTATGTGCTTTTATATATATTAACTTTTAAAATCTGCATCAAAAGATAACTTTTGTGGCAAGAACAAGCTTTTGGGGTCATCAAAAATACTGAATAAGTCGATCTCAATTGTAAGGCTAAGCAACACACAGTTTATCATGTTTATTCACCCAAATGCCAAATATCCAAAGTCTAAAGTCAAGATAAAAAATTCCAGCTTCCTGATTATAGCTGCAAATCAGAAGCACTTGATATGGGACAGACAAATGACAGATAGACAGAAAACAAAAATACTCATTCTGTCTTTCTGTCTTCTATCTTAGTGGGGCATAAAAATAATGCCAGTTTTTAGAAAAAGTATATTTTTGAACTTCATTGCCATAGTTTAAAGAAACTTCAAATTGAGTACAAACAGCATTTTGTTTGAAAAAAATATGCTATTCTTTTTATCTTAATAATATTTACACTTTTACGACTTAAAGTTTCTGTCCATCATTTTTCACAATATCAACCTTAACTTGAATTTATGAGCACAATAATACACTAAAATTCAATAGCAATTTAAGCTCAGAAATCAATGTGTGTTCATAATATTTCATTATTGAAAACTAATATTCATTGAATTGTCCTTAACTATCAAAAAACATCACACAGTGAAGCATGCTCACATGAAGCTTGATATCAAATTTCAAGCTCTGATTTATAGTTACTGAGAAGAGTATGATAGAAAATATGTTGTATGGATAATTGGAGGTTTGGAGCATATGTATAAATATCAAAAACATCCTTAAATTTTGCTTTAAAAAAGGAAAAACGAATAACTAATGGTTGACAAAAGCCTTCAGCTTGTAATTTCAAAAATAATATCTTCAATTTTTCTGTTTTTACCTGGCTCCGCCCCTCAAAGAATAGGCATGATTAGTACATTTCCTCAGCTGCATCAAAATATTCAACAGTCTCATCTTGTTATTATCTCCACAACCATTCACAATATTTATATCTTTCAGTAAAATCTTGGTATAGCTAAAATAACAATATCAAAATACAATGTTAAATTTCAATACAGGAACTTTACATTAATAACTAGATATCATTGAGATGGGAGCCATCTCTGTGAACGTGTGGTAAAAAATTGGTATCTTTACCATAGGACATGGTGTTGTCAACTGAAACCAGTTTTTGACCTTGACCTTTGACCTAGGAAGTTGTACATAAATTATGACACACCCTCTGGTGCTGGTTTATATACATGTCATGTATAAACTTTGAAATCATAATGGTTCTCAAGATAAAGAGCGGACACGATCTATACCATAGGACATGGGGTTGTCAACTGAAACCAAATTTTTTTACCTTGACCTTTGACCTAGGAAGTTGTACATAAATTATGACACACCCTCTGGTGCTGGTTTATATACATGTCATGTATAAACTTTGAAATCATAACGGTTCTCAAGATAAAGAGTGGACACCATCTTTACCATAGGACATGGGGTTGTCAACTGAAACCAGTTTTTGACCTTGACCTTTGACCTAGGAAGTTGTACATACATTATGACACACACCATCTGTTGTTGGTTAATATACATGTCAGGTATAAACTTTGAAATCATAACGGTTCTCCAGATAGCGAGAGGACACAATTTGTTACGGACGGACGGACAGACTGATCACTATAGGCCCTAATAAGTTAGTACCAGTTTCTGTTTGCCAAAGTGCGACTTAGATTGGGATTAAAATAGAAATATGATATTTACAAATGTAATACACATATGTCTTAAAGGTATTTCATTGCACAAAGAATTATAATTTCTACTAGCATGTGGAATGGACATATGTCTAAATGGTATGTCGTTGCAAAAGAATTATAATTTAACTACCATGTGGAATGGACATATGTCTAAATGGTATGTCGTTGCACAAAGAATTATAATTTCTACTACCATGTGGAATGGACATATGTCTAAATGGTATGTCGTTGCACAAATAATTATAATTTCTACTACCATGTGGAATGGACATATGTCTAAATGGTATGTCGTTGCACAAAGAATTATAATTTCAACTACCATGTGGAATGGACATCATGGACATATGTCTAAATGGTATGTCATTGCACAAAGAATTATAATTTCAACTTTCATGTGGAACGGCCATATATGTCTAAATGGTATGTCGTTGTACAAAGAATTATAATTTCTACTACCATGTGGAATGGACATATGTCTAAATGGTATGTCGTTGTACAAAGAATTATAATTTCTACTACCATGTGGAATGGACATATGTCTAAATGGTATGTCGTTGCACAAAGAATTATAATTTTCAACTACCATGTGGAATGGACATATGTCTAAATGGTATGTCGTTGCACAAAGAATTATAATTTTCAACTCCTATGTGGAATACACATGTGTCTATGTCAAAGTATATATATTGTTTTCTGTTTAGTATTAAATTTTTAATTAAGATACATTTATTACATCGGTGATCCGTTTATTTGGCAATCGTCAATGGCAGTCAGCAGGGTTTAAGAACATTTGTTGTTCGACCTGTTAGTCAAATGCGTTTTGTTAAAATATACTTTTCACTTTTTGGTCTTCTGGAAAATGTTGTTTGTGCTGTATTTAGACCCTCTAACAAGAAATTTGTTTTGCATGCACACGTATAAAATTGCGGTTTTATCCAACGCAATCATAGGTTTGAACGTTGTTTTCAATTTAGACTTGTATATATATATATAATACATTTCTTAATATTTTTCTCTTAAAATGTCTAATTAACATATAAAAATAAAATTTGTAAAACTATACCTTTTCAGAAAATTGCTGTGTGCCAAAGTCTAAAATTGAAACGAATCTTAGCTATATATTTGTGTACATTCCTTGTATTAACAATTTAAATGTAATCACTATTAAGTCATGAATGTGTAACCTAGCTGCTAACTGTTGTAATATATCTGACAAGGACTATTTTATTCAGAAACTAAAATAACATTCCAAATGACACAGAGGCCTTTTAAAATTAAAATTTCTCATAAAATTGAACATTATCATAATTGTATCACTACGTAACTTTATATTGATCAAAGTGTATACTTACCCTTTACGTGTGTATCAGTGTATTTAGATCCATTGTTATTGTTTGTGGGCGTGTGTGAAAACCCTTCAAGGTAGATATAACTGACTCACCTGAAACATTTAATAAAGTATTGAAAAGATGTAGGTTTAGTGTGAATAATGTGTCAATGTCTATATCAAAAGAACTTAGTGGTCAACATGGTCAAGATAAGTATTTTAGTGCAGTTGCACTTTAACTCTCCTCCCCACCTATTTTGGCTAATATATCCCATCAACTTGTTTTTTAAGGTTTTCTTGACAAATAAGGTTTTACATAAAAATTTGTCAAGTTTAAATATCATTTTGTAATTCATATTTTAACCTAGCTCCTATAGCTAACATTTTAATATAACAGTCTAAAAGTGTGAAAATTGAAAAAATCTTTAGCATTCAGGGGCAATTACTCCTTATTTTAGTGTTGTCAGATTTTCTATAAAAAACATATGGGTAAAAGCACTTGCCATGTTGATCATTTCGCAATTTATGCTTTTAACATAGCTCCTAAAGGTTTCTAAACAATAGCCAAGGTTTCAGCAAAAATCAAAATCAAAATTTCAGGGCAATACCTCCCAGTAAGGTTGACAAGATTTTCTTAAATTTTCAGGGTCAAGCTTGTCCTGCTGACATTTTCAATCTGCTAGCTTTCCCTAATTTCTACATGTACATTGTTTTCAAAATATATACAAAAAAATTGCTGTCTGACACCACGTCCTTTTTCAGCAATTTTACTTCAATCGAAAGTTTCCGGCTTGAACTTGAGTGGTACATAAATTATGACACACCCTCTGGTGTTGGTTTATAAACATGTCAAGTATATACTTTGAAATCATAACGGTTCTCAAGATAAAGAGCGGACACGGTCTTTACGAAGGGACATGGGGTTGTCAACTGAAACCATAGTTTTTGACCTTGACCTTTGACCTAGGAAGTTGTACATACATTATGACATACCCTCTGTTGTTGGTTAATATACATGTCAAGTATAAACTTTGAAATCATAACGGTTCTCTAGATAGAGAGCAGACACAATTTGTTACGGACGAACGGATAGACTGATCCCTATAGGGCGTCTGCCATTCGGCGGGGCCCTAATAAGTTAGTACCAGTTTCTGTTTGCCAAAGTGCGACTTAGATTGGGATTAAAATAGAAATATGATATTTACAAATGTAATACACATATGTCTTAAAGGCATTTCATTGCACAAAGAATTATAATTTCTACTACCATGTGGAATGGACATATGTCTAAATGGTATGTCGTTGCACAAAAATTATAATTTAACTACAATGTGGAATGGACATATGTCTAAATTGTATGTCGTTGCACAAAGAATTATAGTTTCTACTAAAATGTGGAATGGACATATGTTTAAATGGTATGTCGTTGCACAAAGAATTATAATTTTCAACTCCTATGTGGAATACACATGTGTATGTGAAAGTATATATATATATATATTGTTTTCTGTTTTGTATTAAATTTTAATTAAGATCCATTTATTTCATCGGTGATCCGTTTATTTGGCATATAAACCCTTTTCTAAGTTGCATATTTGTCTTTATGTAATATAGATTTTATCAATTAAACAACTTCAAATATGTACTTTTATATATGATATTTCTTAACACAGAAGGAAAACCTATAACTCTAGAAACATTTAGAAATATAAATATAAATATTTATGGAAAGCCCAAAAAGAAATATATAGTGAAAACCTACCTGAGACCGCTTAAATGAGGGTGAGACCCCTGGTCTTTCAATGTCCATAAAATTCAACTTAATCATAGACTCTGTATATGTAAAGGTTGTATTAGAAGGATTTCCCAGAATAATGTCATCTTCGATATCTACGGAGGGCTCAGATTGTCACTTTTCAGCTAAAAATTGTAAAATTTTAGAACAAAGGGCACAGGGCAATGGCGAGAGCCCCTGATCTCTCAATCTTTCTAATATTATGCAGACATTTAGTAAATAGGTAGATACAAACGTGACTAAAAGTAATTTGGGTACACTTCCTGTCTTCTATGTTTACGGAGCACCCAAAATGCCAGTTGGATATTCAAAATATAGTGAAAACCCAGCAGGCACAAAACGTTGTATCAACGTTGATCCAATGTCAGTCTTCAACGTTGTTACAACGTTGAAACTTGAAGTTAGTTTTGAAAGTTGTAATGACGTTGAAATTCTGACGTTGAATCAACGTTGCAGTTTCAACGTTGTATTGACGTTGATAACATGTTGAAATCAGGTCCAGTGAGGTTGAAATCAGGTCTTAGTTAGGTTGAAATCAGGTCGGGTTTAGGTTGAAATCAGGTCGAGTTAGGTTGTAGTCAGGTCAATTGTAGGTTGGTTGAAGTGATGGTTTCGGGTGTAAATTAATCCTTATTGGCATGTGTCCAAATACAATAATAAGATACCTGAATTATGAAATAAAAAAGCCACTTTCAAGTTAGAATGTCCATCAACAGTTTCTTTCTCAACAAGAGACAACTCCAAAAGAGAATAGTAGACAATAACAATCAAAACCAAAGAGGAGAGACAGTTACAATATCAAGATTTTATTTGAAACCAAATATCTCAATATTAACAAAGCTGTCTTTTCTAGCACATCAATTTCTCAAAGTAAAGGAACATATGTAAAATTTCACTACAGCACACTGGTTTGATTCTGGTTGATCAAGTTTTCCAACTTATACAAAATCATGTAAATGCAGCAAATTTGACACAGTGACACAAAATGCCTCCTTTGTTTTATGTGAATACATAGCAGGACCATTTAAAAAACCCTGATCTCAATTTTAGTTTTTGTTACTAGTATCCGATATTTAGTTCTTTTTTTTGTTGTCTTTTGTCATTTTTATTGATATCTTGTTGATCTGAAATTTGACTTTTTGTGGGTATACCGTATGTGTTTTTTTTTTTACATTTATCTTGAAGGTATTTGGAACAAACCATACCATCGTCAAGCTGTTTACTCATTCAATCATTATCTATACACCCGATACAACTGAGTAAACCGAACAAAAAGATGCATACCGGTAACACCAAATAATGTATTGATAAATGTCACTGCCTTTTGTTTACTGGCACTAAATTAACTATAGAAATTAACAAAAAAGAGGTTTTTAAAATGAAAAATTATTTTTATTTTAAAGATCTATTCTTTTGGCCTAGCAACTCCTTCTGCTCTCTGCGGGGCACACTTCAAATGTCTTGCACACTGCTCAGGTATTTTGGATTCTGGTGTCTCTTTGTGGTATACTGAAACAGCATCTGAAAGCATGAAAGAGAAATAACATAAATTTGAATTACATAATAAAAGTTGTGTACTTTTAAAAGCCGGAAATGTTATCAAATTCTACCAATTATAAAACAATTATTTTAAATCATAGAACACAACATGTTCATTTGAAACAATTGTCCCAGCTTGCACCAATAACAAGACAATGCATGAATTCTAACCAGATCTGTGTTTTGCAATAACCATAATGTTCATATACAGATGAAACTATCAAAGATGAGTGATACGAAAAAATCTAAAAGACCAAAACAGTGTTTAAGAGCAGACCATTTCTATGTGTGTCAGACACACCTTATCGAGTTGTATTGGAACGAATTGGCTAGTATTCGATGACCCCCCCCCCCCTTTTCTGATATTACTGATTCTATACATGGCTAGATATGTTTTATGTTAGTTCGCTAATTAGAGGATATATACAACCAAATCATTAAACTGTTTTGACAAGAAACTGAATCAGATTCAGAAAGATAAGACCTTGTCATAATTTCTGTGAACGTAAACATGCAGATAAATAATTTGATCATTTGAATGTGTTTGTATGTATTATGATTCTAAGTTAATTTAACTGTAAAATATACTTACGCTAATTTCAAGAGGTTTATACAGAAAAGTCTTCTCTCGTCTTTATATTCCTTTGGCGCAGTTGTTCACTATTTGTTCATCAGTCTGGTGCGATAATTTCTCGAGGATGATTTTCAAATTTTTCTAAACGGATGTTGAAAAGAGGTGCGCGTGCTTGCGTGCGCATCCGAAAGAAAATATTCGGAACTCAACTTGAAAAACCGCGAAAATTTAAAAACTTCTCAATTATTATGATTACATTGTACATCGATGATATTTTAAGTTTATATATTAAATATCAATCGGTAAAATAATTAAAATAAATATATATACTGAAAATTTCTCCTATTTATTTAAATGAAAGAAAGCAACTAAAAAAATCGATTTGATTTAAAAATGTTAACTAAGAATATATCATATATTTATACAGATCATACACATTAAAATAGCATGAACAGGTTTTGAGATCTCCCAACATATAGAGAATCATCAAACCCAAATTACTTAATAATCGGTTAGAATTGGTTTTTTTTTCAATAAACTTAAAAAATAAACACAAAAAAAATTAATTGGAAAAAGCCGATTAGTTATTTGTGATGTCTCCTGACCACTTGTTCTTGCCCAAAACTCCTTTCCATGCATAAAGAATGCAATCCGGTCTACCCCCCTTTTTGTGGGAAAAAGGGATTGATTATATAGGGATCATGGAAACATGACAGGAGGAAGCCCCCTCACGCTTATGGCATTCAGTGGACCCCCTTATAAGTATTATAAAAAGTTCTGGATTAGCCACTTATTATCCAATCGTTTATAATACTGCAGCACTGCTCCTTGTCCGATCCGCTCATCAAATATATCTGTACCCTTCAATTTTGACAATGAGATTTTTCTGTCGCAATTGACTGACGTTAACCCAACGTTGAATCAACGTTGTTGTTTAAACGTCGATTTTAACGACGTAAATTCAACGTTGAAACAACGTTGTAAAGTCAACGTTGAATACCATGACGTTAGATCAACGTTAAATTTGGGTCGATCAACGTCACGACCAAATTTCAACCAAATTTCAACGTTGTTACAACGTCGAGTGCCCACTGGGAACCTACCTGAGACCGCTTAAATGAGGTGAGACCCCCTGGTCTTTCAATGTCCATAAAATTCAACTTAATCATAGACTCTGTATATGTAAAGGTTGTATTAGAAGGATTTCCCAGAATAATGTCATCTTCGATATCTACGGAGGCTTAGATTGTCACTTTTCAGCTAAAATTGTCAAAATTTTAGGACAAAGGGCACAGGGCAATGGCAAGAGCCCCTGATCTCTCAATCTTTCTAATATTATGCAGACATTTAGTTAATAGGTAGATACAAACGTGACTAAAGGAATCTGGGTACACTTCCTGTCTTCCAGGTTTACGGAGCACCCAAAGTGCCAGTTGGATATTCAAAATATATAGTGAAAACCTACCTGAGACCGCTTAAATGAGGGTGAGACCCCTGGTATTTCAATGTCCATAAAATTCAACTTAATCATAGACTCTGTATATGTAAAGGTTGTATTAGAAGGATTTTCAGAATAATGTCATCTTCGATATCTACGGAGGGCTTAAATTGTCACTTTTCAGCTAAAATTGTCAAAATTTTAGGACAAAGGGCACAGGGTAATGGCGAGAGCCCCTGATCTCTCAATCTTTCTAATATTATGCAGACATTTAGTTAATAGATAGATACAAACGTGACTAAAAGGAATTTAGGTACACTTCTTGTCTTCTATGTTTACGGAGCACCCAAAGTGCCAGTTGGATATTCAAAATATATAGTGAAAACCTACCTGAAACCGCTTAAATGAGGTGAGACCCCCTGGTCTTTCAATGTCCATAAAATTCAACTTAATCATAGACTCTGTATATGTAAGGTTGTATCAAAAGATTTCTCAGCATAATGTCATCTTCGATATCTACGGAGGCTTAGATTGTCACTTTTCAGCTAAAATTTTCCAAATTTTTGGACAAAACACAGGGCAATGGCGAGAGCCCCTGATCTCTCAATCTTTCTAATATTATGCAGACATTTAGTTAATAGGTAGATACAAACGTGACTAAAAGAATTTGGGTACACTTTCTGTCTTCTATGTTTACGGAGCACCCAAAGTGCCAGTTGGATATTCAAAATATATAGTGAAAACCTACCTGAGACCGCTTAAATGAGGGTGAGACCCCTTGGTCATTCAGTGTCCATAAAATTCAACTTAATCATAGACTCTGTATATGTAAAGGTTGTATTAGAAGGATTTCCCAGAATAATGTCATCTTCGATATCTACGGAGGCTTAGATTGTCACTTTTCAGCTAAAATTGTCAAAATTTTAGACAAAGGGCACAGGGCAATGGCGAGAGCCCCTGATCTCTCAATCTTTCTAATATTATGCAGACATTTAGTTAATAGGTAGATACAAACGTGACTAAAAGTAATTTGGGTACACTTCCTGTCTTCTATGTTTACGGAGCACCCAAAGGGCCTTTTAGTCACGTTTGTATCTACCTATTAACTAACTGTCTGTTTAATATTAGGCAGATTGAGAGATCAGGGACTCTCACCATTGCCCTGTGCCCTTTGTCCTGAAATTTTGACAATTTTAGCTGAAAAGTGACAATCTAAGCCCTCTGTAGATATCGAAGATGACATTTGTCTGAAATATCCTTTGATACAATCTTTATTTATACAGAGTCTATCAATTCTTCGAATTTTATGGACATTCAAAGAACAGGGGGTCTCACCGTCATTTAATGCTTTCTAAGGTAGGTTTTCGACAAATATATTTTGAATATCCAACTGGCACTTTGGGCCCTCCGTAAACATAGAAGACAAAAGTTTACCCAAATTCGTTTTAGTCACCTTTGTTTCTACCTATTAACTAACTGTCTGCTTAATATTAGGCGGATTGAGAGATCAGGGCTCTCACCATTGCCCTGTGCCCTGTCCTGAAATTTTGACAATTTTAGCTGAAAGTGACAATCTAAGCCTCTGTAGATATCGAAGATGACATTTGTCGAAGAAATTCTTTTGATACAATCTTTATTTTACAGAGTCTATAAATTCTTCGAATTTTATGGACATTGAAAGAACAGGGGGTCTCACCGTCATTTAAGCGGTCTATGGTAGGTTTTCGCTATATATTTTGAATATCTAACTGGCACTTCGGCCCTCCATAAACATAGAAGACAAAAAGTGTACCCAAATTCCTTTTAGTCACGTTTGTATCTACCAATTAACTAACTGTCTGTTTAATATTAGGCAGATTGAGAGATCAGGGGCTCTCACCATTGCCCTGTGCTCTTTGTCCTGAAATTTTGACAATTTTAGCTGAAAAGTGACAATCTAAGCCTCCGTAGATATCGAAGATGACATTTGTCTGAGAAATCCTTTTGATACAATCTTTATTTATACAGAGTCTATGAATTCTTCGAATTTTATGGACATTGAAAGAACAGGGGGTCTCATCGCCATTTAGTGCTTTCTAAGGTAGGTTTCGCTATATTTTGAATATCCAACTGGCACTTATGGCCCTCCGTAAACATAGAAGACAAAAGTGTACCCAAATTCCTTTAGTCACGTTTGTATCTACCTATTAACTAACTGTCTGCTTAATATTAAGCAGATTGAGAGATCAGGGGCTCACCATTGCCCTGTGCCCTTTGTCCTGAAATTTTGACAATTTTAGCTGAAAAGTGACAATCTAAGCCTCCGTAGATATCGAAGATGATCTTTATTTATACAGAGTCTATGAATTCGTCAAATTTTATGGACATTGAAAGAACAGGGGTGTCTCACTGTCATTCAGTGCTTTCTAAGGTAGGTTTTCGCTATATATTTTGAATATCCAACTGGCACTTTGGGCCCTCCGTAAACATAGAAGACAAGAAGTGTACCCAAATTCCTTTTAGTCACGTTTGTATCTACCAATTAACTAACTGTCTGTTTAATATTAGGCAGATTGAGAGATCAGGGGCTCTCACCATTGCCCTGTGCTCTTTGTCCTGAAATTTTGACAATTTTAGCTGAAAAGTGACAATCTAAGCCCTCCGTAGATATCGAAGATGACATTTGTCTGAAATATCCTTTTGATACAATCTTTATTTATACAGAGTCTATCAATTCTTCGAATTTTATGGACATTCAAAGAACAGGGGTCTCACCGTCATTTAATGCTTTCTAAGGTAGGTTTTCGACAAATATATTTTGAATATAAAACTGGCACTTTGGGCCCTCCGTAAACATAGAAGACAAGAAGTGTACCCAAATTCCTTTTAGTCACGTTTGTATCTACCTATTAACTAACTGTCTGTTTAATATTAGGCAGATTGAGAGATCAGGGACTCTCACCATTGCCCTGTGCACTTTGTCCTTACATTTTGACAATTTTAGCTGAAAAGTGACAATCTAAGCCATCCGTAGATATCGAAGATGACATTTGTCTGAGAAATCCTTTTGATACAATCTTTATTTATACAGAGTCTATGAATTCGTCGAATTTTATGGACATTGAAAGAACAGGGGTCTCATCGTGATTTAAGCGGTCTAAGGTAGGTTTTCGCTATATATTTTGAATATCCAACTGGCACTTTGGGCCCTCCGTAAATATAGAAGACAAGAAGTGTACCCAAATTCCTTTTAGTCACGTTTGTATCTACCTATTAACTAACTGTCTGTTTAATATTAGGCAGATTGAGAGATCAGGGACTCTCACCATTGCCCTGTGCCCTTTGTCCTTAAATTTTGATTTCTTTAATTTGAATTTGTCTATATATTATCAAGGTTTATCTAGATTAAGATTCAGATTTCGAATTTCTTAGATTCATTCAATTGACTTCTTTTAAGAAAGTTAAATCCTTATACTGTTAACTATTTTAAATTATTTTAGCAATTGAATTACAGGTCTATCTAATTCATTTTCTATTCAGTTTACATTAGTTACATCCTAATTTGAAATGATTGGTTTAAAATGTGTTAAGTATTAATTACAAGTTTTTACATAATTTGTATTTTAGAATTTGACCCTGGTTTATCGAGATAACTGCCTCCTTTTAGCTCATTTAACTACAATTTTTATTGTCTAAATTAGTAGTATGTAGATCCTTTAGAACTTTGATAACACTATTTTACAATTTTTAATATCAGATGATTCGGCAATATTTCATGTTTGTGACATAATTTGACAATTTAGTAAAGGAATTGAGCCCTCCGAAATTCTAAATACATTTGTTAAAATCTTTTAAATTTTATACTTTATAATTCGAATTTAGTGGCTTAAATGGACATTAAGTTGCCAGTCTTAAGTAATTTTACAATCTTATTCACTATATTGCTTCTAAATAGAAGAGAATTTGATTCGAACTTCTTAGCGTTTTCTTTAATATAACTGTTTTTGAAATTGAAATAGGGTCTGGATCTCATTACATGTGCTTTTGCCTAATTTTATAATTTATCCAAATTATAGAAATCTAAATGCTTGTAGAATCTTTGAAATCTTCTATATCATTTGAATTTAATTTGAGTAGAATGAATGGTCCAATCTGCTTTAAATGTATTAAGTGTTTGTATAATTAATTACTATGCATTTTGACTTCATTTATAATACAAGTTTACAATTCTTTATCACTTTGTATTCCATAATTTAACTTTTTAATAGAGATGAGTTGTGATATGGATCTACATTGCCCTGCCTTTGCTTAATTTAAATTTTAGCAAAGTCAATTAAGCACGATTTGAGATGATTACTGAAATACTTTTGATTAATTTTAGATTTAATTCGATTTGCCTTGCTTGAAAAGGCGTTTACAATTTAAGCGTCTAGATAATTTGCTTTATTTAATAACTGTGGTTTGATTTCTAAAAGTAGAAAGTTCTATTATTCTTGTACATTCTTTAATTTACATTTTAATAAGGATTAGCTTCGAATTAGATAGGTTTCCTTGCCTTATTACATTTGATTTTAATATAATAATGTCTTAATTCACAGAATTGAAATTTACATCTTTTACCTTTTAATTTAGAATTGTCAATTTTGGACTTTAAATCAGGGACCAGTCTTTAAGCGTCTAAGTGGTTTCCTATATTTTAAATGCATTGCATACATGAATCAAAAACTTTACTCAAGTTTTCTTTTATTTTATGATTTAATTAGTTAATCTGCTATTAGATATGACTTAACTTCCTCCCTTTTTTAATTTTAATTTCCTCAATTTAACAATTCAAATTTTTTCATACATTTGTGAACTCTTTACAATTTTTTAATTAGCTGGAATTCTGGATTTTACATAAGAACTTGGCTTTGTCATAAACGTCTCAGTTTCATTTTGATTAATTTAATTCAATGTAATTTCCATTTACTAGAAATCTATATCATCTTTTATCATTGAATTTAAATTTTATGAATTGATATTGGCTCTGATTCGAGTGACTTATTGACTTTAATTAAACCTAATTTTCTTTGACATTGAATCAATTTTGATATACAATGCTTTAGATTGTAGTTTAGATTTTATTATTGTCTTGACTTGATTTGAAATTTTGTGACATTGAAGCGTCCTTCGTTTAAGGTCTAGTAGTTTGATAAATTTTATATAGGTAGCTCGTAGAGATACATTATCCATTTCCTTATTTTGATCAAATTAAAAGTCAATCTTGAATTTGAGTAAGTGGTCTACTTCTTTCATTGCTTAATTTAGAATTTGAATAAGATTTAAATCTTACTTTATACTGTAATTCTTTTATAAATTTTATTCAATTTAATTCGTAATTTTAATTGAAAATGTCCACTTTAATTAGTAGTTTCAGTCTTTAATTGTTTTTAAAGTAAATTAGTCTCCTATATTAGAATTAGTTCAATCCATTTGACATGTATTTTGCTAAATTAACTCTGTTTTATATAGCTTTAAAATAGTTCACTTCTTTCCTTTATAATTTGACATTTATTTAAATACATTCCCTATATAGATAAATTTAGGAAATCTTTTTAAATTTATTACATTTATAATGCTCCAATTTAGAACTATAAGCAAGTTCTCATTATTACATTCCTAATTTACTTTTGATTGAAATCAAGTGGAATTGGCCCTAATTCTAGATCACATTTCTTAATTCCTTTTTTTAATTTAAATAGATCGTGAAATTGATTGGTTAGGACGCTTTCCCTTACTTTTAACTCATTTTGATTTTGCTAATTAAATCAAGCCCAATTAAGCGCTTTGTAAGTCTTTTACATTTTTTATAAGTGTTTAGCGTCTTTAGATTGAAATGGGTCAATGCTTTACAGTTTGATTTTACGTTATATTTTGAATTAATGCTTGTGTCAGCGTAAATATGACTAAGAGCTCTAGTTCAATTTGCATTTTATTACCATTAACAATGTTTTTAATATTAGAATTAAGACGGGCTCTCCCTTGACTTTAAGAGTTTTTCTATATTAATGACAATTTGTAATATGCATTAATATTGAAGAGACCAGTGCTAATTTTCGTAAATCTTTTGAATAATTTTACTAATGTGATAAGTAAGTTGTCATTCCTACTTTTCTACTTTTAATTTAATATTAATTAATTCAGATGCAATTGACGTCAGAATTCCTAAACTTTACATTTCTTATAATTTGAACAATCTTATTTATAATTGGGTCAATTGCGATTTTTTGAATCTAATGTTTTCAATCTTAATTTCAATTTAGGATTAAGAATGGTCTAGATTATCGATAGTTCTTTATTTTTAATTCACTGGAATTTGGGCCTCCGAAATGAATGCAATTCCTTCATTACGTTCATATTTTGCATTTAAGTTTTAATAGGTTAGATAGGATTCCCTTGCCTTGCCTTACTTAATTTGAATTTTAGTTAAATAATTAGTCCCTCCGTTAATTACGAAAGAATTTGTTCTATATATCTTTGAATTTTTTTATACAGCTTGAATTTGCAATTTATTTGACATTTAGAAGGTCAACTATTTAACATTAAGAGTCTCTTATTTTATTATCAATGGCCTTTGGCCTCTAATTAGAGACAAGATGTGCACTATTCTTTATCAATTAGTAAATTCTTTAGTAAGTTCAAATCAGTTTTACATTCTTGCCTTTGTCTAATTTTGAAATTTGGAAAGTTACTAATCCTTAGCAAGTTAATTTGCTTATAACTTTTACATTTTAGTAAGTATATTCGCAATTTTTGGACTTAAAATCATTGTTCAGTTTATTAACTGTAAAGTGTTTCAATTTTGAAACTTAATGCACTTGTTCTGGAAATTAATAGATTACCATAGTTCTTATTTTGAATTCTAATTCTTAAATTGACAGTTCAGATCAGATTAGACTTCTATACATTCTTAATTTTAATTTTTTGACATTATAATCTATTACATATTGTCTTTAACTTTGTATATTTAACTAATGCATTATTTCTAATTTTAATGCTTGAATAAATTTACTTTATTAATGTAGTTCTGAATTAAGTAATCAAGAGTGGTTTGCATGATTTATGAAAATCTAGAATTTTAGATTTTAAAGCATGACTTGTCGTTAATTTAAAGATTGATAAGCTCCATTTAGCTTTATTTTGCTATAAACTCCTTTGTCTCTTAATATTAAGCAGTTTAGCAAATTCATTTGTCTTGAAACTTTTAGTTCTTATATATTTAGTGATCAGGATTTTGCATTGCTGAGCTTCCTGAATTTTGAAGTTTGCTAAATCTTAATCTTTACAATTTGACACTGTTTTAAATTATAAGGGTCTAAATTCCTTATTAGTTGGATTACGGTCTTTATTTGAATTAAAGTTTCACCTAGTATTTTGAACATGAACTTTAGGCTCCTAAATATTTAGAACTGAGTCTACCAATCTTTAATTTTTATACTAAAATTATTAATTTAAGGCTATTAGGACTTCAATATCTGTTTCTATTTATTTAAGTCGAATTAATTAACTTCAATATCAATGCTTTGGCCTCTAAATTTTTAATAATTTACTTAAATCTTATGCCTTTTTCCATTAAAACTGGGGTTTATCTATATTAAGCGTTAGTCCATTTGCTTTCTTTAATTGCCAATTGGCACTTGGCTCAATTAGACTCAGATTGCAATACTTTTAGTAATTTTTTAATTTACTTTTAAATTAGAATTTGATTAGGACTTAAAATCCGGCTTTCTAGTTTGAAGTTTTATGATTTGAATTCCACTGGATTGGGAGAATTTTGAAAAAACTTTAAAACTTTTTATTCTATTATCAATGTTGAATTTAGGATTAATTAGGGTCTACATTCACTTTAGCTTTTTAATTTCAATTTGTCATAATGAAGTTTATTGCTAAATCTAATAATCTTGTCATCTCCTTTTGAACTCTTTTTAAAAGTTTAATTTCAGCGTTGAAATAGGATCTACATTTAAGTCAAGTGTCTTAGATTTGAATTTTTTAATGAATTGCCTCCGATATTAAAATTTAGTACCACTTTCTAATTGATTTTAAGCAGTTTCTATTTTAAATTGGCAGATGGGACTCCTTAAATTTTAACGTCCTATGTTGTCCTCCTTAATTAAATAATTGTTACTTTTATCAAGTTCTATTCTAAATCTTTTGTACTTTTATACTTTTAATTTTCAGTTAATTAGCGATTTAGGCTTAAATTTACATTGCTCATTGATTAAGTCTAGAATTTTGAAATGTAATTTACCCTTTATAGATTATGTAATATTTGTCAATTTATTACTAAAGATAGGTTTTGTATTTAGATAACGGTCTATTTGGATCTTTACATGGTTGACATTAAGTGACCAATTTGAAATCTATAACTACACGTTAATTCTAGTAATTAGCAGTACAATCTTACTATCACTGTTATACAGTTGTGAATTGATTACTAAATTCTAATGCTTATTGCAATTGAAAGTTAGGTACGTAATAACGGTATATTAGTCTTATGTAATTTTATGATAAACTGCATTGCAAGTATGAATCGATCAATTCTTATAGCTAACGTTTGTCAATCTTTATAACGTGTCTATTTAGGCAATTAGTGACTTAATGATGTGCACTTGATGCATTCGTAAATATCTAAATCTAACTCTTCAGTGTATGAATCTGAACATGCTTGAATCGTCTTATGCATTTTATGATGTCAGTCTATCATGATATGATTAGCTTAATGCAGTCTATATCTAATTTTGAAATTTATAGGATAGCAATCGTATACTCAGACTTTCGAATTGACATTTCTATACGTTAATGCATTATTTACTAAAGTTAGAATTACGTTATATATTAGACTAGCTAGTGCATTTAGGCTAAAGTACTAATTTGAATGATTACTGGCCTTCTGATCATAATCATAGAATCAAGTTACTGTCATTTTACACTTTGAATCATACTATTTAACTAGACGTTATCAGTGATTGCTTACATCTTGCATTTTCACTACAATTAGCAATTGCTAATACTTAGCACTTTTCAGATCTTGATTGCGAATCTTGATAAGATCTGTCAATTGCATTATGTATAATATAGCATTATACGTAAGATGTATGACATTTAATCCATATGATGACATTTATTATTAAGCATTAATTTACGTATACTATTTATACAACTGTCTTGCTTATTATGAATAGTAATTCCTGCATACTATTGTGATTACTATGCTCGTAATTAAATCTAGAGTACAATTAGTCGTTTGACTCTTTATCTTTTTAATTATGATTGTTAATTCTGTTGTCCTAATATTGACAATTGAACAAATAGCAATTGACATCCTATTAGACATTTGTAATACTTATAATCTGATTTAATGAATCTTAATGTCATTAGAAGTAAGGTCAGTGGTCTATTGATATTAATGATCTTGCTACTAATTATAAGATCACTGCAATTTGTAGTACGTTTAACTAATTATATTATATGAGCAATTGGATATTACCATTACGTCTTATTTACTACTTGAATTGAATTAACCAACTTGCCTAGTCCTTGTAATCTATAATTCTGAATATACTTTTACTATGATCAATTATGAATTGAATTATGATAGATCTCAGTTCTGTCTTTATTTATAATTCAATCTGATGGCTCATAATGATAATAGAATAGTTACTAGAATTCATGCTTTATCATATCTTAACTAATGTGTTTTATGCGATTAAGAAGCTTCCATCTGCTTTGTACTAATTGAATTATGAAATGAAGTCAGACGTAATTGCATCGAATGTACAACTTTTACACTTTATCTTATAGAGTACATGTTTGATTGATACGTGACGTTTACACTGCCGGTCCTTATTGTTTGATATGCAATTACATTTAGACAATTAATTAAGTCAATACAATCTTAGTTTAAGAGTTATTCATATGATACATCTTGTCATGGCTAATGTTTGATATTTTAATAAAGGAATTAGTATCTAGTGATTAAGATCGTTACATTTAAGTATCAATGTAATTTTGATATAAGGTTATTCACGTTAGGATTCAGTATCATTTTAACATGATGGCTTTGTCTAAATACAATTTGCAATTGCTTGCCTATTAACAATTATCATCTATCGTTGAATCTTTATATGTAACGATTAATCGGATTACAGTTTGCAATTTTGACTAAGTGATCAACCTCGTTAATCAAGTCGTTTTTGAAATTTGAAATTTTGACATTATTTAGAATTAGAATTGAACAGTCTATGAGATAGGATTGTATTTACATTATATTATCAACGTTTTGATAATTTGAATCAAGATCGATTCCTATTAAGCATAGTTAAGTATTTGATACAGCTGTTCTATCGTATATAATTAGAGATGAGGACCTTTCGACTTAATTGCTCTATACGTTTTTATATACATGAATTTACTATTAATCAATGATGACTTACAATTTGATAATCTTCTTATCTAATTTGATTTGCATTTATCATTAAAAGGTATCAGTGTTCGTTAAATTTCTATATTATAGATTTCCTGATTTTGAAATTGATAGACATGATCCATGTTAAACGTTATAATGTTAATAGTCGTAATACAATTGACATTTGTCTGAATTGAATGACACATTCCTTTATTTGAATCTAATACTTTGAATATCTAGCTTGTAATTTAGCAGAGATTTTGAAATTGATATCAATCTACTGTCGTAATTCAAATGGTCAAGTAGGGTCTATACATTTACCTAGATTTTATACATTGAATCCTGACATTGCTCGTATTAATGATTTGTACATATCTTTAGATCGTTAATATACTTTTGATATATGCATTATGTTTAATATTAGGCAGATTGAGAGATCAGGGACTCTCACCATTGCCCTGTGCCCTTTGTCCTTAAATTTTGACAATTTTAGCTGAAAAGTGACAATCTAAGCCCTCCGTAGATATCGAAGATGACATTTGTCTGAGAAATCCTTTTGATACAATCTTTATTTATACAGAGTCTATGAATTCGTCGAATTTTATGGACATTGAAAGAACAGGGGGTCTCATCGTGATTTTAGCGGTCTAAGGTAGATTTTCGCTATATATTTTGAATATCCAACTGGCACTTTGGGCCCTCCGTAAACATAGAAGACAAGAAGTGTACCCAAATTCCTTTAAGTCACGTTTGTATCTACCTATTAACTAACTGTCTGTTTAATATTAGGCAGATTGAGAGATCAGGGACTCTCACCATTGCCCTGTGCACTTTGTCCTTACATTTTGACAATTTTTAGCTGAAAAGTGACAATCTAAGCCATCCGTAGATATCGAAGATGACATTTGTCTGAGAAATCCTTTTGATACAATCTTTATTTATATAGAGTCTATGAATTCGTCGAATTTTATGGACATTGAAAGAACAGGGGTCTCATCCTCATTTAAGCGGTCTAAGGTAGATTTTCGCTATATATTTTGAATATCCAACTGGCACTTTGGGCCCTCCGTAGACATAGAAGACAAGAAGTGTACCCAAATTCCTTTTAGTCACGTTTGTATCTACCTATTAACTAACTGTCTGTTTAATATTAGGCAGATTGAGAGATCAGGGACTCTCACCATTGCCCTGTGCACTTTGTCCTTACATTTGGACAATTTTTAGCTGAAAAGTGACAATCTAAGCCATCCGTAGATATCGAAGATGACATTTGTCTGAGAAATCCTTTTGATACAATCTTTATTTATACAGAGTCTATGAATTCGTCGAATTTTATGGACATTGAAAGAACAGGGGGTCTCATCGTGATTTAAGCGGTCTAAGGTAGGTTTTCGCTATATATTTTGAATATCCAACTGGCACTTTGGGCCCTCCGTAAATATAGAAGACAAGAAGTGTACCCAAATTCCTTTTAGTCACGTTTGTATCTACCTATTAACTAACTGTCTGTTTAATATTAGGCAGATTGAGAGATCAGGGACTCTCACCATTGCCCTGTGCCCTTTGTCCTTAAATTTTGACAATTTTAGCTGAACAGTGACAATCTAAGCCCTCCGTAGATATCGAAGATGACATTTGTCTGAGAAATCCTTTTGATACAATCTTTATTTATACAGAGTCTATGAATTCGTCGAATTTTATGGACATTGAAAGAACAGGGGGTCTGATCGTCATTTAAGCGGTCTAAGGTAGATTTTCGCTATATATTTTGAATATCCAACTGGCACTTTGGGCCCTCCGTAAACATAGAAGACAAGAAGTGTACCCAAATTCCTTTTAGTCACGTTTGTATCTACCTATTAACTAACTGTCTGTTTAATATTAGGCAGATTGAGAGATCAGGGACTCTCACCATTGCCCTGTGCACTTTGTCCTTACATTTGGACAATTTTAGCTGAAAAGTGACAATCTAAGCCATCCGTAGATATCGAAGATGACGTTTGTCTGAGAAATCCTTTTGATACAATCTTTATTTATACAGAGTCTATGAATTCGTCGAATTTTATGGACATTGAAAGAACAGGGGGTCTCATCGTGATTTAAGCGGTCTAAGGTAGGTTTTCGCTATATATTTTGAATATCCAACTGGCACTTTGGGCCCTCCGTAAATATAGAAGACAAGAAGTGTACCCAAATTCCTTTTAGTCACGTTTGTATCTACCTATTAACTAACTGTCTGTTTAATATTAGGCAGATTGAGATCAGGGACTCTCACCATTGCCCTGTGCCCTTTGTCCTTAAATTTTGACAATTTTAGCTGAAAAGTGACAATCTAAGCCCTCCGTAGATATCGAAGATGACATTTGTCTGAGAAATCCTTTTGATACAATCTTTATTTATACAGAGTCTATGAATTCGTCGAATTTTATGGACATTGAAAGAACAGGGGGTCTCATCGTCATTTAAGCGGTCTAAGGTAGATTTTCGCTATATATTTGAATATCCAACTGGCACTTTGGGCCCTCCGTAAACATAGAAGACAAGAAGTGTACCCAAATTCCTTTTAGTCACGTTTGTATCTACCTATTAACTAACTGTCTGTTTAATATTAGGCAGATTGAGAGATCAGGGACTCTCACCATTGCCCTGTGCACTTTGTCCTTACATTTGGACAATTTTTAGCTGAAAAGTGACAATCTAAGCCATCCGTAGATATCGAAGATGACATTTGTCTGAGAAATCCTTTTGATACAATCTTTATTTATACAGAGTCTATGAATTCGTCGAATTTTATGGACATTGAAAGAACAGGGGGTCTCATCGTGATTTAAGCGGTCTAAGGTAGGTTTTCGCTATATATTTTGAATATCCAACTGGCACTTTGGGCCCTCCGTAAATATAGAAGACAAGAAGTGTACCCAAATTCGTTTTAGTCACGTTTGTATCTACCTATTAACTAACTGTCTGTTTAATATTAGGCAGATTGAGAGATCAGGGACTCTCACCATTGCCCTGTGCCCTTTGTCCTTAAATTTTGACAATTTTAGCTGAAAAGTGACAATCTAAGCCCTCCGTAGATATCGAAGATGACATTTGTCTGAGAAATCCTTTTGATACAATCTTTATTTATACAGAGTCTATGAATTCGTCGAATTTTATGGACATTGAAAGAACAGGGGGTCTCATCGTCATTTAAGCGGTCTAAGGTAGATTTTCGCTATATATTTTGAATATCCAACTGGCACTTTGGGCCCTCCGTAGACATAGAAGACAAGAAGTGTACCCAAATTCCTTTTAGTCACGTTTGTATCTACCTATTAACTAACTGTCTGTTTAATATTAGGCAGATTGAGAGATCAGGGACTCTCACCATTGCCCTGTGGACTTTGTCCTTACATTTTGACAATTTTAGCTGAAAAGTGACAATCTAAGCCATCCGTAGATATCGAAGATGACATTTGTCTGAGAAACCTTTTGATACAATCTTTATTTATACAGAGTCTATGAATTCGTCGAATTTTATGGACATTGAAAGAACAGGGGGTCTCATCGTGATTTAAGCGGTCTAAGGTAGGTTTTCGCTATATATTTTGAATATCCAACTGGCACTTTGGGCCCTCCGTAAATATAGAAGACAAGAAGTGTACCCAAATTCCTTTTAGTCACGTTTGTATCTACCTATTAAGTAACTGTCTGTTTAATATTAGGCAGATTGAGAGATCAGGGACTCTCACCATTGCCCTGTGCCCTTTGTCCTTAAATTTTGACAATTTTAGCTGAACAGTGACAATCTAAGCCTCCGTAGATATCGAAGATGACATTTGTCTGAGAAATCCTTTTGATACAATCTTTATTTATACAGAGTCTATGAATTCGTCGAATTTTATGGACATTGAAAGAACAGGGGTCTCATCGTCATTTAAGCGGTCTAAGGTAGATTTTCGCTATATATTTTGAATATCCAACTGGCACTTTGGGCCCTCCGTAAACATAGAAGACAAGAAGTGTACCCAAATTCCTTTTAGTCACGTTTGTATCTACCTATTAACTAACTGTCTGTTTAATATTAGGCAGATTGAGAGATCAGGGACTCTCACCATTGCCCTGTGCACTTTGTCCTTACATTTGGACAATTTTAGCTGAAAAGTGACAATCTAAGCCATCCGTAGATATCGAAGATGACATTTGTCTGAGAAATCCTTTTGATACAATCTTTATTTATACAGAGTCTATGAATTCGTCGAATTTTATGGACATTGAAAGAACAGGGGGTCTCATCGTGATTTAAGCGGTCTAAGGTAGGTTTCGCTATATATTTTGAATATCCAACTGGCACTTTGGGCCCTCCGTAAATATAGAAGACAAGAAGTGTACCCAAATTCCTTTTAGTCACGTTTGTATCTACCTATTAACTAACTGTCTGTTTAATATTAGGCAGATTGAGAGATCAGGGACTCTCACCATTGCCCTGTGCCCTTTGTCCTTAAATTTTGACAATTTTAGCTGAAAAGTGACAATCTAAGCCCTCCGTAGATATCGAAGATGACATTTGTCTGAAAAATCCTTTTGATACAATCTTTATTTATACAGAGTCTATGGATTCGTCGAATTTTATGGACATTGAAAGAACAGGGGGTCTCATCGTCATTTAAGCGGTCTAAGGTAGATTTTCGCTATATATTTTGAATATCCAACTGGCACTTTGGGCCCTCCGTAAACATAGAAGACAAGAAGTGTACCCAAATTCCTTTTAGTCACGTTTGTATCTACCTATTAACTAACTGTCTGTTTAATATTAGGCAGATTGAGAGATCAGGGACTCTCACCATTGCCCTGTGCACTTTGTCCTTACATTTGGACAATTTTTAGCTGAAAAGTGACAATCTAAGCCATCCGTAGATATCGAAGATGACATTTGTCTGAGAAATCCTTTTGATACAATCTTTATTTATACAGAGTCTATGAATTCGTCGAATTTTATGGACATTGAAAGAACAGGGGTCTCATCGTCATTTAAGCGGTCTAAGGTAGATTTTCGCTATATATTTTGAATATCCAACTGGCACTTTGGGCCCTCCGTAAACATAGAAGACAAGAAGTGTACCCAAATTCCTTTTAGTCACGTTTGTATCTACCTATTAACTAACTGTCTGTTTAATATTAGGCAGATTGAGAGATCAGGGACTCTCACCATTGCCCTGTGCACTTTGTCCTTACATTTGGACAATTTTAGCTGAAAAGTGACAATCTAAGCCATCCGTAGATATCGAAGATGACATTTGTCTGAGAAATCCTTTTGATACAATCTTTATTTATACAGAGTCTATGAATTCGTCGAATTTTATGGACATTGAAAGAACAGGGGGTCTCATCGTGATTTAAGCGGTCTAAGGTAGGTTTTCGCTATATATTTTGAATATCCAACTGGCACTTTGGGCCCTCCGTAAATATAGAAGACAAGAAGTGTACCCAAATTCCTTTTAGTCACGTTTGTAACTACCTATTAACTAACTGTCTGTTTAATATTAGGCAGATTGAGAGATCAGGGACTCTCACCATTGCCCTGTGCCCTTTGTCCTTAAATTTTGACAATTTTTAGCTGAAAAGTGACAATCTAAGCCCTCCGTAGATATCGAAGATGACATTTGTCTGAGAAATCCTTTTGATACAATCTTTATTTATACAGAGTCTATGAATTCGTCGAATTTTATGGACATTGAAAGAACAGGGGTCTCATCGTCATTTAAGCGGTCTAAGGTAGATTTTCGCTATATATTTTGAATATCCAACTGGCACTTTTGGCCCTCCGTAAACACAGAAGACAAGAAGTGTACCCAAATTCCTTTTAGTCACGTTTGTATCTACCTATTAACTAACTGTCTGTTTAATATTAGGCAGATTGAGAGATCAGGGACTCTCACCATTGCCCTGTGCACTTTGTCCTTACATTTGGACAATTTTAGCTGAAAAGTGACAATCTAAGCCATCCGTAGATATCGAAGATGACATTTGTCTGAGAAATCCTTTTGATACAATCTTTATTTATACAGAGTCTATGAATTCGTCGAATGTTATGGACATTGAAAGAACAGGGGTCTCATCGTGATTTAAACGGTCTAAGGTAGGTTTTCGCTATATATTTTGAATATCCAACTGGCACTTTGGGCCCTCCGTAAATATAGAAGACAAGAAGTGTACCCAAATTCCTTTTAGTCACGTTTGTATCTACCTATTAACTAACTGTCTGTTTAATATTAGGCAGATTGAGAGATCAGGGGGCTCTCACCATTGCCCTGTGCCCTTTGTCCTTAAATTTTGACAATTTTAGCTGAAAAGTGACAATCTAAGCCCTCCGTAGATATCGAAGATGACATTTGTCTGAGAAATCCTTTTGATACAATCTTCATTTATACAGAGTCTATGAATTCGTCGAATTTTATGGACATTGAAAGAACAGGGGTCTCATCGTGATTTAAGCGGTCTAAGGTAGATTTTCGCTATATATTTTGAATATCCAACTGGCACTTTGGGCCCTCCGTAAACATAGAAGACAAGAAGTGTACCCAAATTCCTTTTAGTCACGTTTGTATCTACCTATTAACTAACTGTCTGTTTAATATTAGGCAGATTGAGAGATCAGGGACTCTCACCATTGCCCTGTGCACTTTGTCCTTACATTTGGACAATTTTTAGCTGAAAAGTGACAATCTAAGCCATCCGTAGATATCGAAGATGACATTTGTCTGAGAAATCCTTTTGATACAATCTTTATTTATACAGAGTCTATGAATTCGTCGAATTTTATGGACATTTAAAGAACAGGGGGTCTCATCGTGATTTAAGCGGTCTAAGGTAGGTTTTCGCTATATATTTTGAATATCCAACTGGCACTTTGGGCCCTCCGTAAATATAGAAGACAAGAAGTGTACCCAAATTCCTTTTAGTCATGTTTGTATCTACCTATTAACTAACTGTCTGTTTAATATTAGGCAGATTGAGAGATCAGGGACTCTCACCATTGCCCTGTGCCCTTTGTCCTTAAATTTTGACAATTTTTAGCTGAAAAGTGACAATCTAAGCCCTCCGTAGATATCGAAGATGACATTTGTCTGAGAAATCCTTTTGATACAATCTTTATTTATACAGAGTCTATGAATTCTTTGAATTTTATGGACATTGAAAGAACAGGGGTCTCATCGTCATTTAAGCGGTCTAAGGTAGATTTTCGCTATATATTTTGAATATCCAACTGGCACTTTGGGCCCTCCGTAAACATAGAAGACAAGAAGTGTACCCAAATTCCTTTTAGTCACGTTTGTATCTACCTATTAACTAACTGTCTGCTTAATATTAGGCAGATTGAGAGATCAGGGACTCTCACCATTGCCCTGTGCCCTTTGTCCTTAAATTTTGACAATTTTAGCTGAAAAGTGACAATCTAAGCCTCCGTAGATATCGAAGATGACATTTGTCTGAGAAATCCTTTTGATACAATCTTTATTTATACAGAGTCTATGAATTCGTCGAATTTTATGGACATTGAAAGAACAGGGGTCTCATCGTGATTTAAGCGGTCTAAGGTAGGTTTTCGCTATATATTTTGAATATCCAACTGGCACTTTGGGCCCTCCGTAAATATAGAAGACAAGAAGTGTACCCAAATTCCTTTTAGTCACGTTTGTATCTACCTATTAACTAACTGTCTGTTTAATATTAGGCAGATTGAGAGATCAGGGACTCTCACCATTGCCCTGTGCCCTTTGTCCTTAAATTTTGACAAGTTTTAGCTGAAAAGTGACAATCTAAGCCCTCCGTAGATATCGAAGATGACATTTGTCTGAGAAATCCTTTTGATACAATCTTTATTTATACAGAGTCTATGAATTCGTCGAATTTTATGGACATTGAAAGAACAGGGGTCTCATCGTGATTTAAGCGGTCTAAGGTAGGTTTTCGCTATATATTTTGAATATCCAACTGGCACTTTGGGCCCTCCGTAAATATAGAAGACAAGAAGTGTACCCAAATTCCTTTTAGTCACGTTTGTATCTACCTATTAATTAACTGTCTGTTTAATATTAGGCAGATTGAGAGATCAGGGACTCTCACCATTGCCCTGTGCCCTTTGTCCTTAAATTTTGACAATTTTAGCTGAAAAGTGACAATCTAAGCCCTCCGTAGATATCGAAGATGACATTTGTCTGAGAAATCCTTTTGATACAATCTTTATTTATACAGAGTCTATGAATTCGTCGAATTTTATGGACATTGAAAGAACAGGGGGTCTCATCGTGATTTAAGCGGTCTAAGGTAGGTTTTCGCTATATATTTTGAATATCCAACTGGCACTTTGGGCCCTCCGTAAATATAGAAGACAAGAAGTGTACCCAAATTCCTTTTAGTCACGTTTGTATCTACCTATTAACTAACTGTCTGTTTAATATTAGGCAGATTGAGAGATCAGGGAGCTCTCACCATTGCCCTGTGCCCTTTGTCCTTAAATTTTGACAATTTTTAGCTGAAAAGTGACAATCTAAGCCCTCCGTAGATATCGAAGATGACATTTGTCTGAGAAATCCTTTTGATACAATCTTTATTTATACAGAGTCTATGAATTCGTCGAATTTTATGGACATTGAAAGAACAGGGGTCTCATCGTCATTTAAGCGGTCTAAGGTAGATTTTCGCTATATATTTTGAATATCCAACTGGCACTTTGGGCCCTCCGTAAACATAGAAGACAAGAAGTGTACCCAAATTCCTTTTAGTCACGTTTGTATCTACCTATTAACTAACTGTCTGTTTAATATTAGGCAGATTGAGAGATCAGGGACTCTCACCATTGCCCTGTGCACTTTGTCCTTACATTTGGACAATTTTAGCTGAAAAGTGACAATCTAAGCCATCCGTAGATATCGAAGATGACATTTGTCTGAGAAATCCTTTTGATACAATCTTTATTTATACAGAGTCTATGAATTCGTCGAATTTTATGGACATTGAAAGAACAGGGGGTCTCATCGTGATTTAAGCGGTCTAAGGTAGGTTTCGCTATATATTTTGAATATCCAACTGGCACTTTGGGCCCTCCGTAAATATAGAAGACAAGAAGTGTACCCAAATTCCTTTTAGTCACGTTTGTATCTACCTATTAACTAACTGTCTGTTTAATATTAGGCAGATTGAGAGATCAGGGACTCTCACCATTGCCCTGTGCCCTTTGTCCTTAAATTTTGACAAGTTTTAGCTGAAAAGTGACAATCTAAGCCCTCCGTAGATATCGAAGATGACATTTGTCTGAGAAATCCTTTTGATACAATCTTTATTTATACAGAGTCTATGAATTCGTCGAATTTTATGGACATTGAAAGAACAGGGGGGTCTCATCGTGATTTAAGCGGTCTAAGGTAGGTTTTCGCTATATATTTTGAATATCCAACTGGCACTTTGGGCCCTCCGTAAATATAGAAGACAAGAAGTGTACCCAAATTCCTTTTAGTCACGTTTGTATCTACCTATTAACTAACTGTCTGTTTAATATTAGGCAGATTGAGAGATCAGGGGGCTCTCACCATTGCCCTGTGCCCTTTGTCCTTAAATTTTGACAATTTTTAGCTGAAAAGTGACAATCTAAGCCCTCCGTAGATATCGAAGATGACATTTGTCTGAGAAATCCTTTTGATACAATCTTTATTTATACAGAGTCTATGAATTCTTTGAATTTTATGGACATTGAAAGAACAGGGGTCTCATCGTGATTTAAGCGGTCTAAGGTAGGTTTTCGCTATATATTTTGAATATCCAACTGGCACTTTGGGCCCTCCGTAAATATAGAAGACAAGAAGTGTACCCAAATTCCTTTTAGTCACGTTTGTATCTACCTATTAACTAACTGTCTGTTTAATATTAGGCAGATTGAGAGATCAGGGACTCTCACCATTGCCCTGTGCCCTTTGTCCTTAAATTTTGACAATTTTAGCTGAAAAGTGACAATCTAAGCCCTCCGTAGATATCGAAGATGACATTTGTCTGAGAAATCCTTTTGATACAATCTTTATTTATACAGAGTCTATGAATTCGTCGAATTTTATGGACATTGAAAGAACAGGGGTCTCATCGTCATTTAAGCGGTCTAAGGTAGATTTTCGCTATATATTTTGAATATCCAACTGGCACTTTGGGCCCTCCGTAAACATAGAAGACAAGAAGTGTACCCAAATTCCTTTTAGTCACGTTTGTATCTACCTATTAACTAACTGTCTGTTTAATATTAGGCAGATTGAGAGATCAGGGACTCTCACCATTGCCCTGTGCACTTTGTCCTTACATTTGGACAATTTTTAGCTGAAAAGTGACAATCTAAGCCATCCGTAGATATCGAAGATGACATTTGTCTGAGAAATCCTTTTGATACAATCTTTATTTATACAGAGTCTATGAATTCGTCGAATTTTATGGACATTGAAAGAACAGGGGGTCTCATCGTGATTTAAGCGGTCTAAGGTAGGTTTTCGCTATATATTTTGAATATCCAACTGGCACTTTGGGCCCTCCGTAAATATAGAAGACAAGAAGTGTACCCAAATTCCTTTTAGTCACGTTTGTATCTACCTATTAACTAACTGTCTGTTTAATATTAGGCAGATTGAGAGATCAGGGACTCTCACCATTGCCCTGTGCCCTTTGTCCTTAAATTTTGACAAGTTTTAGCTGAAAAGTGACAATCTAAGCCTCCGTAGATATCGAAGATGACATTTGTCTGAGAAATCCTTTTGATACAATCTTTATTTATACAGAGTCTATGAATTCGTCGAATTTTATGGACATTGAAAGAACAGGGGTCTCATCGTGATTTAAGCGGTCTAAGGTAGGTTTTCGCTATATATTTTGAATATCCAACTGGCACTTTGGGCCCTCCGTAAATATAGAAGACAAGAAGTGTACCCAAATTCCTTTTAGTCACGTTTGTATCTACCTATTAACTAACTGTCTGTTTAATATTAGGCAGATTGAGAGATCAGGGACTCTCACCATTGCCCTGTGCCCTTTGTCCTTAAATTTTGACAATTTTAGCTGAAAAGTGACAATCTAAGCCCTCCGTAGATATCGAAGATGACATTTGTCTGAGAAACCTTTTGATACAATCTTTATTTATACAGAGTCTATGAATTCGTCGAATTTTATGGACATTGAAAGAACAGGGGGTCTCATCGTCATTTAAGCGGTCTAAGGTAGGTTTTCGCTATATATTTTGAATATCCAACTGGCACTTTGGGCCCTCCGTAAATATAGAAGACAAGAAGTGTACCCAAATTCCTTTTAGTCACGTTTGTATCTACCTATTAACTAACTGTCTGTTTAATATTAGGCAGATTGAGAGATCAGGGACTCTCACCATTGCCCTGTGCCCTTTGTCCTTAAATTTTGACAATTTTAGCTGAAAAGTGACAATCTAAGCCCTCCGTAGATATCGAAGATGACATTTGTCTGAGAAACCTTTTGATACAATCTTTATTTATACAGAGTCTATGAATTCGTCGAATTTTATGGACATTGAAAGAACAGGGGGTCTCATCGTCATTTAAGCGGTCTAAGGTAGATTTTCGCTATATATTTTGAATATCCAACTGGCACTTTGGGCCCTCCGTAAACATAGAAGACAAGAAGTGTACCCAAATTCCTTTTAGTCACGTTTGTATCTACCTATTAACTAACTGTCTGTTTAATATTAGGCAGATTGAGAGATCAGGGACTCTCACCATTGCCCTGTGCACTTTGTCCTTACATTTTGACAATTTTAGCTGAAAAGTGACAATCTAAGCCATCCGTAGATATCGAAGATGACATTTGTCTGAGAAATCCTTTTGATACAATCTTTATTTATACAGAGTCTATGAATTCGTCGAATTTTATGGACATTGAAAGAACAGGGGTCTCATCGTGATTTAAGCGGTCTAAGGTAGGTTTTCGCTATATATTTTGAATATCCAACTGGCACTTTGGGCCCTCCGTAAATATAGAAGACAAGAAGTGTACCCAAATTCCTTTTAGTCACGTTTGTATCTACCTATTAACTAACTGTCTGTTTAATATTAGGCAGATTGAGAGATCAGGGACTCTCACCATTGCCCTGTGCCCTTTGTCCTTAAATTTTGACAAGTTTTAGCTGAAAAGTGACAATCTAAGCCCTCCGTAGATATCGAAGATGACATTTGTCTGAGAAATCCTTTTGATACAATCTTTATTTATACAGAGTCTATGAATTCGTCGAATTTTATGGACATTGAAAGAACAGGGGTCTCATCGTGATTTAAGCGGTCTAAGGTAGGTTTTCGCTATATATTTTGAATATCCAACTGGCACTTTGGGCCCTCCGTAAATATAGAAGACAAGAAGTGTACCCAAATTCCTTTTAGTCACGTTTGTATCTACCTATTAACTAACTGTCTGTTTAATATTAGGCAGATTGAGAGATCAGGGACTCTCACCATTGCCCTGTGCCCTTTGTCCTTAAATTTTGACAATTTTAGCTGAAAAGTGACAATCTAAGCCTCCGTAGATATCGAAGATGACATTTGTCTGAGAAATCCTTTTGATACAATCTTTATTTATACAGAGTCTATGAATTCGTCGAATTTTATGGACATTGAAAGAACAGGGGTCTCATCGTGATTTAAGCGGTCTAAGGTAGGTTTTCGCTATATATTTTGAATATCCAACTGGCACTTTGGGCCCTCCGTAAACATAGAAGACAAGAAGTGTACCCAAATTCCTTTTAGTCACGTTTGTATCTACCTATTAACTAACTGTCTGTTTAATATTAGGCAGATTGAGAGATCAGGGAGCTCTCACCATTGCCCTGTGCCCTTTGTCCTTAAATTTTGACAATTTTTAGCTGAAAAGTGACAATCTAAGCCCTCCGTAGATATCGAAGATGACATTTGTCTGAGAAATCCTTTTGATACAATCTTTATTTATACAGAGTCTATGAATTCGTCGAATTTTATGGACATTGAAAGAACAGGGGTCTCATCGTCATTTAAGCGGTCTAAGGTAGATTTTCGCTATATATTTTGAATATCCAACTGGCACTTTGGGCCCTCCGTAAACATAGAAGACAAGAAGTGTACCCAAATTCCTTTTAGTCACGTTTGTATCTACCTATTAACTAACTGTCTGTTTAATATTAGGCAGATTGAGAGATCAGGGACTCTCACCATTGCCCTGTGCACTTTGTCCTTACATTTGGACAATTTTAGCTGAAAAGTGACAATCTAAGCCATCCGTAGATATCGAAGATGACATTTGTCTGAGAAATCCTTTTGATACAATCTTTATTTATACAGAGTCTATGAATTCGTCGAATTTTATGGACATTGAAAGAACAGGGGGTCTCATCGTGATTTAAGCGGTCTAAGGTAGGTTTTCGCTATATATTTTGAATATCCAACTGGCACTTTGGGCCCTCCGTAAATATAGAAGACAAGAAGTGTACCCAAATTCCTTTTAGTCACGTTTGTATCTACCTATTAACTAACTGTCTGTTTAATATTAGGCAGATTGAGAGATCAGGGACTCTCACCATTGCCCTGTGCCCTTTGTCCTTAAATTTTGACAAGTTTTAGCTGAAAAGTGACAATCTAAGCCCTCCGTAGATATCGAAGATGACATTTGTCTGAGAAATCCTTTTGATACAATCTTTATTTATACAGAGTCTATGAATTCGTCGAATTTTATGGACATTGAAAGAACAGGGGTCTCATCGTCATTTAAGCGGTCTAAGGTAGGTTTTCGCTATATATTTTGAATATCCAACTGGCACTTTGGGCCCTCCGTAAACATAGAAGACAAGAAGTGTACCCAAATTCCTTTTAGTCACGTTTGTATCTACCTATTAACTAACTGTCTGTTTAATATTAGGCAGATTGAGAGATCAGGGGGCTCTCACCATTGCCCTGTGCCCTTTGTCCTTAAATTTTGACAATTTTTAGCTGAAAAGTGACAATCTAAGCCCTCCGTAGATATCGAAGATGACATTTGTCTGAGAAATCCTTTTGATACAATCTTTATTTATACAGAGTCTATGAATTCTTTGAATTTTATGGACATTGAAAGAACAGGGGGTCTCATCGTGATTTAAGCGGTCTAAGGTAGGTTTTCGCTATATATTTTGAATATCCAACTGGCACTTTGGGCCCTCCGTAAATATAGAAGACAAGAAGTGTACCCAAATTCCTTTTAGTCACGTTTGTATCTACCTATTAACTAACTGTCTGTTTAATATTAGGCAGATTGAGAGATCAGGGACTCTCACCATTGCCCTGTGCCCTTTGTCCTTAAATTTTGACAATTTTAGCTGAAAAGTGACAATCTAAGCCCTCCGTAGATATCGAAGATGACATTTGTCTGAGAAATCCTTTTGATACAATCTTTATTTATACAGAGTCTATGAATTCGTCGAATTTTATGGACATTGAAAGAACAGGGGGTCTCATCGTGATTTAAGCGGTCTAAGGTAGGTTTTCGCTATATATTTTGAATATCCAACTGGCACTTTGGGCCCTCCGTAAATATAGAAGACAAGAAGTGTACCCAAATTCCTTTTAGTCACGTTTGTATCTACCTATTAACTAACTGTTTGTTTAATATTAGGCAGATTGAGAGATCAGGGGACTCTCACCATTGCCCTGTGCCCTTTGTCCTTAAATTTTGACAATTTTAGCTGAAAAGTGACAATCTAAGCCATCCGTAGATATCGAAGATGACATTTGTCTGAGAAATCCTTTTGATACAATCTTTATTTATACAGAGTCTATGAATTCGTCGAATTTTATGGACATTGAAAGAACAGGGGGTCTCATCGTCATTTAAGCGGTCTAAGGTAGATTTTCGCTATATATTTTGAATATCCAACTGGCACTTTGGGCCCTCCGTAAACATAGAAGACAAGAAGTGTACCCAAATTCCTTTTAGTCACGTTTGTATCTACCTATTAACTAACTGTCTGTTTAATATTAGGCAGATTGAGAGATCAGGGACTCTCACCATTGCCCTGTGCACTTTGTCCTTACATTTGGACAATTTTAGCTGAAAAGTGACAATCTAAGCCATCCGTAGATATCGAAGATGACATTTGTCTGAGAAATCCTTTTGATACAATCTTTATTTATACAGAGTCTATGAATTCGTCGAATTTTATGGACATTGAAAGAACAGGGGGTCTCATCGTGATTTAAGCGGTCTAAGGTAGGTTTTCGCTATATATTTTGAATATCCAACTGGCACTTTGGGCCCTCCGTAAATATAGAAGACAAGAAGTGTACCCAAATTCCTTTTAGTCACGTTTGTATCTACCTATTAACTAACTGTCTGTTTAATATTAGGCAGATTGAGAGATCAGGGACTCTCACCATTGCCCTGTGCCCTTTGTCCTTAAATTTTGACAAGTTTTAGCTGAAAAGTGACAATCTAAGCCTCCGTAGATATCGAAGATGACATTTGTCTGAGAAATCCTTTTGATACAATCTTTATTTATACAGAGTCTATGAATTCGTCGAATTTTATGGACATTGAAAGAACAGGGGTCTCATCGTGATTTAAGCGGTCTAAGGTAGGTTTTCGCTATATATTTTGAATATCCAACTGGCACTTTGGGCCCTCCGTAAATATAGAAGACAAGAAGTGTACCCAAATTCGTTTTAGTCACGTTTGTATCTACCTATTAACTAACTGTCTGTTTAATATTAGGCAGATTGAGAGATCAGGGACTCTCACCATTGCCCTGTGCCCTTTGTCCTTAAATTTTGACAATTTTAGCTGAAAAGTGACAATCTAAGCCCTCCGTAGATATCGAAGATGACATTTGTCTGAGAAATCCTTTTGATACAATCTTTATTTATACAGAGTCTATGAATTCGTCGAATTTTATGGACATTGAAAGAACAGGGGGTCTCATCGTGATTTAAGCGGTCTAAGGTAGGTTTTCGCTATATATTTTGAATATCCAACTGGCACTTTGGGCCCTCCGTAAATATAGAAGACAAGAAGTGTACCCAAATTCCTTTTAGTCACGTTTGTATCTACCTATTAACTAACTGTCTGTTTAATATTAGGCAGATTGAGAGATCAGGGACTCTCACCATTGCCCTGTGCCCTTTGTCCTTAAATTTTGACAATTTTAGCTGAAAAGTGACAATCTAAGCCCTCCGTAGATATCGAAGATGACATTTGTCTGAGAAATCCTTTTGATACAATCTTTATTTATACAGAGTCTATGAATTCGTCGAATTTTATGGACATTGAAAGAACAGGGGTCTCATCGTGATTTAAGCGGTCTAAGGTAGGTTTTCGCTATATATTTTGAATATCCAACTGGCACTTTGGGCCCTCCGTAAATATAGAAGACAAGAAGTGTACCCAAATTCCTTTTAGTCACGTTTGTATCTACCTATTAACTAACTGTTTGTTTAATATTAGGCAGATTGAGAGATCAGGGACTCTCACCATTGCCCTGTGCCCTTTGTCCTTAAATTTTGACAATTTTAGCTGAAAAGTGACAATCTAAGCCCTCCGTAGATATCGAAGATGACATTTGTCTGAGAAATCCTTTTGATACAATCTTTATTTATACAGAGTCTATGAATTTTATGGACATTGAAAGAACAGGGGGTCTCACCGTCATTTAAGTGGTCTCAGGTAGGTTTTCACTATGTATTTCTTTTTGGGGCTTTCCATATATATTTCTATTTATATTTCTAAATTTTTCTAGAGTGATCGGTTTTTGTTTTTGTTTTAAGAAATATTAGATATAAAATTACAGTTTTGATGTCGTTTTATTGATAAAATCTATATTACATAAAGACAAATATGCAAATTACATAAACATTGATAAGGGTTTATATTTGAGGACAACGAGAGTTTAAGACAACTTGAAGGGGTCATAAAACGATTTCATACGTATCTTTTCACCCTTTCAACTATAAAAATCATGCTTTTAATGTTATCAAATATTATATTTTTATGATTTTCAACTAAATTTGAATATCGAACCGACTGCTAGCAGCCGGTTGGATATTGAATATCGAATATCGAATAACGAACCGGCTGCTAACTTCACATCCATTCTTACAGGTATACCGATAATCACAACTTTGCCTTAAGAAGACAACGTTAAGACTATAAGACGGTTTAATAATTAATAAAATTACATTTTACAATATAGTTTTCTGATTTCGCTATACTCATACGAGCACGCGAGTTAATATGGATCAGAATTTTAATCAGATTGACAAGGAATACCTTTGTTACAAACCATGACGAAATAAATGTATTAAATATTATTGATTTTCCTAGTCTTTTGTCAACTTTTTAAAGTATAATTTGAATTGAAAAAGTATGGGCACATTGATAGCTATATAAGAAAGCTTTTCTAAAAACACTTGTTGTTTTGCTATATAGACAATGTTTTACATTGGATGATGATGATGAATGGCTGCTTAACGTCCAGTGGAAAATTGATATGCATATTCAGGACGAGAACATGTTAATGTAATATGAATATTAACCCTGCTTTGTACTAGACCGACATGCTGAGCCGTATTTTTAACGTGCTAATTCACAAGGCGACAGTCCGCAAGAAGGCATGTCAACTTACCCGGACACATTATTCTGACTCCGAGCCGACCAAGTCTTTGCTCTTACTCCATAATGCCTCGTCCTTAGCGGGAAACAGCAAATATCAATTTTGAAGTCTTTGGTTTGACCCGGCCGGGGTTCGAACCCACGACCCCCGCACTCGAGGCGAACACGCTACAACGAGACCACCGAGGCGGTTTTACACTGGAAATGTGGATGTTAAACTGCTTACTGTGACACCGACCTCGGTTTTGTATTTATTTATAATAATTATTAAAAGTTGTATGTTCTTTATTTTGTCCTTATTCACTTACTCGCGTGATTACTCAGAACTGGGACATAATATAGTAGTATAATAGTCCCAGCTCAGAATGATCCTCTAGCTTGAAATGATTTTTAAAAATACTTATTCTGAAATGAAGTTACTTTGTCAAAAGAAAACTTTTCTAAGTTTTATTTTTGTTGTTGTTCGCGATACTGTTGTCAATGTAGGTTTTTGTTTTCTGTTTTATTTAGACTTTGTCATTGAATTTTAGACACCAAACATTTTAGACCAGTGTATAGAGATACCCGGGATTGTTCAGTACGAAAATCTAGTTTAACCCCGCTTAAACTCTAAGAGTTCCAATCCTGTGAGGATCCTTATAAAGATATTTAGGTGATCCCGTACCAGGCACAGACTCGTGCTCTGCTCTTCATCATTATAAATACAAAAAGATTCCATAAGATCTTCTTTCTTGTGAGCATGAAGAAATGTACAACACTGTGGCTTTGATTTAATTGTTATAAATTTTTACAATTAGAAAACAACTGCTATAGTTAAATTCATATTATCATTATGTTTTTTTTACTTACGTCTGTTAGTAATCATCAAATTATGTCAAATGCCCTTTATTGGCCGATAATTGGTTTAGAAAAAATTTCTGTGTCTTTAATATTAATATATAAATAAGGAGATGTGGTATGATTGTCAATGAGACAACTATCCACCAGAGCTCAAATGAAGTGAATGTAAGCAATTATTAGCAACCTTACGGCCTTCAACAATGAGAAAACCCATACCGTATCATAATCTGCTATAAAAGCCCCGACATGAAAAATGTGAAACTACTCAAACGAGAAAACCAACGGCCTAATTTAAAAGAAAACAAAATCAA
Source organism: Mytilus coruscus (assembly GCA_017311375.1). Classification (NCBI taxonomy): domain Eukaryota; kingdom Metazoa; phylum Mollusca; class Bivalvia; order Mytilida; family Mytilidae; genus Mytilus; species Mytilus coruscus. The sequence goes on along the minus strand of CM029597.1, from coordinate 98,993,363 downwards.
ATTTGAATTATGACAGACATGAACCAACGACAACCACTAAACTACAGTCTTTGGACAGGCACATAAAGAATGTGGCGGGGTGGGGTTAAATATGAAAATAAGAAGATGTGGTATAAATGCCAATGAGAAAACTCTCCACCAGAGACCCAATGACATAAAAGTTAATAACTATAGGTCACCGTACGGCCTTCAACAATAAGCAAAACCCAGACCAAAACATGTTAACCCCCAATTCTTTATGTGCCTGTCCAAAGTCTGTAGTTTAGTGGTTAATAATCATTAAATTATGTTGTGAGCGCAGCCGCTCAACCATCCTCTAACCTGTGACAGTGATACAACAGCACAACATGAGAACAAACTGTAAAATCAGTAGCAATTTGCATAACTCAAAAGACAGCAAAAAATAACTAACATAAACACAATAGAAAAAGCACCGAAATAAGAGTACTCACAGTTAATGAAAGCTAGTTCAAAGCCAATTACAACTAATAAATACAACATTGTCTCCCAAACTAAAATATCAACCAGTACACGTCTAGCGGATTTAGTGTAAAGACCCCATAAACAGTCTGAAAACGCATGATCTTGTGTAATGCCAAAATATAAGTAAACAATATCGACAGGACGTAGGATAATGAGTTATCATAATTGTACATATATCTAGCAATATATATTTTTTATGGTTAAGTTTTCAAAACAAAATCGATGATAGTACCAATAAATCAACATTTAAAGATATTACTACTGTGTTTACTTGAAAACTTTAAAAGTAAATTTAGCCAAAGGATCAT
>CM029597.1:98837191-98992472 GCA_017311375.1 Mytilus coruscus | reverse complement strand
GCGAGAAACTCCCGCACCCGGAGGCGTCCTTCAGCTGGCCCCTAAACAAATATGTAAACTAGTTCAGTGATAATGGACGTCATACTAAACTCCGAATTATACACAAGAAAATAAAATTAAAAATCATACAAGACTAACAAAGGCCAGAGGCTCCTGACTTGGGACAGGCGCAAAAATGCGGCGGGGTTAAACATGTTTTTGAGATCTCCCCTCCCCTATACCTCTAGCCAATGTAGAAAAACAAACGCACAACAATACGAACAGTAAAACTCAGTTTAAAGTTATTGTGAAACTGCCTATTGTAGAGGTGGCGTGAATCAGATGTGGATACTAAAAATTCCAAAGATCTTTTAGAGTACATACAATCTAAGACTCTCTCATCTTGTAATAGTATTAAACCATTTGACTTTTCTACATTTTACACAAGTATTCCCCATTCCTAACTAAAAGACAAATTGAAAGAGTTGGTATTACTTTGTTTCATTGAAAAGAATGGCGAACGTAGATACAAGTATCTTGTCTTGGGGAGGATAAATCCTACTTTTAAAGAATCACTCTGATTCAAACAAAAATTCTCTGAAACTGACATTATCAAGATGCTTGATTTCTTGATTGACAACATATTTGTTACGTTTGGAGGACGTGTTTTTCAACAGACTGTCGGAATTCCAATGGGAACCAATTGTGCCCCTCTTCTTGCCGACTTGTGTCTTTATTATTATGAGGCTGACTTCATACAGGAACTTCTTAGGAAGAAAGATAAGAAGTTAGCAATATCCTTTAACTTTACGTTCCGCTATATAGATGATGTTCTCTCACTAAATAATACAAAAATTGGTGACTATGTTGAACGAATCTATCCCATCGAACTAGAGATAAAGGATACTACAGATACAGTTAAGTCTGCCTCATATCTTGACTTACATCTAAAATTAACAATGAGGGTCTGTTGGAAACAAAACTTTACGACAAAACAGATGATTTCAGCTTCCCAATTGTGAATTTTCCATTTCTATGTAGCAACATTCCAGCAGCGCCTGCATACGGAGTATATATCTCCCAATTGATACGATATTCTCGGGCTTGTATTTCCTATCATGATTTCCTTGATAGAAGATTGCTGCTCACAAGGAAGCTATTAAACCAAGAGTTCCAAATGGTGAAGTTGAAATCGTTCCTTCGTAAATTTTACGGACGCCATCACGAGTTGGTTGACCGTTATGGAATAACCGTTTCACAGATGATATCGGATATGTTCCTGATAACGTAACTACAATACCCTTCCCTTTTCACGAATGTGACCTACCGAATTAGACTATTTACCGGATTTGTAATAACATAAGCAACATGACGGGTGCCACATGTGGAGCAGGATCTGCTTACCCTTCCTGAGCACCTGAGATCACCCCAGTTTTGGTGGGGTTCGTGTTGCTTAGTCTTTAGTTTTCTATGTTGTGTCATCTATACTATTATTTGTCTATTTGTCTTTTATTTTTGGCCATAGCGTTGTCAGTTTGTTTTCGATCTATGAGTTTGACCGTCCCTCTGGTATCTTTCGTCCCTCTTTTAAGAGAAGTCCGAGTCCGATGTCAGAATAGGTAACAAAAGAAAATAAACAAAATGACAATAATACATAAATAACAAAAGACTACTAGCAGTTACTGACATGCCAGCTCCAGACCTCAATTAAACTGATTGAAAGATTATGTCTTCATCATATGAATATCAAGCACAATCCCTCCCGTTAGGGTTTAGTATTATACCATCATAAAATATATGAGAAGAACATAACCTGTGTCATGCCAACAACTGGTTTTAGAATAAATGTGTTTAATTCCGATGCAACCCTATAAGTGAATCAACATTAAAGCCAAAATATGCAATCTTTAATGACCTGACAACAGTATCGTAACTATATCCCTTCTTAATAATTTATATCCAAAATGTTAACAGAATCGGTTCTTGATATATTACCAATTCCCATGATATTATCATTAAGACCGAGAGGAAGACTGTCTGTAATTTTTAATCCAATTAAATTCAATTATTTTCCGTGATTGTACAAACTTTGAATTAGATTCACCAGGCTGCTTATTTACTACTTCTAAGTGTATTCATTATATCAGCTTACAAAATTTATTGTTTTGTGTTTGGTATCTATATCTGTACCGACATTCACTAAATAAAGTCATAGTTAGCCGAATTTAAATTAACTTTAAAAGTGCATAGTTGAAGAGCATTGGGATCCGACATTACAAAGAGTTTTGATAAATACAGCTAAGGTAATCCATTTTAGTGATTAAAATCCTTAGTATTTCGAAAAAATCAAAGTTTATTAATCAGTTGAGTTCTAATTATCGCAATATCAATAATAATGCATGACAAGACATTCCCAAAATGTATCAGCTCAAAAGTATACAACTTTCAGCCGCTTTATACATATGAACACATTTGACGTGACTCATCAAGTCTCGTCCCTTTTGGAGTTCGGGCATTTCTTTCAGTTTTCGTTTATTACCTTGATTTGTCCCCAAAATCGATTATCAAATTTTAACATCGGTTAATTTATCTTGCCTTAATTACAAGCAGATAACATTAACTTTTGTGCACTGATTTTATAATGAAAGGACCAGTATTGACGAGGAAAAGGGTCAAATGAAATAAGCACCATGTTTGTTTATGCAACAGAACACTTGACATCATCATTGTCTGAATTGCAAGTCATTCAAATTAAGATACTGTAAATTCAGAAATTATTGCGATGTTTTATTATTGCGAAAAATGCGACAGGGTTATAATCGCAATAATTTGAACTCGCATTTTGAATTTCTTTATATGAATTAAACAGGATTTTTCTCAATATCGCAAAACTAAAATCGCATTTTAGTCTAAAATGACAAAATCGCAATAATAAATGTACGCAATAATTTCTGAATTTACAGTAATCTAATGACTACTTGGAAAAGTTTGAAGTCAGGAAACAATGACACAGGAATGAACGACTGATTTATCTCCAATTATTGAAAATGTATGGTCGTTTGCTTAACCTAATGTGGCAAGTAGTTCATGCTAAGTTAGGACAAGAACAGCTCCATCTGCACCAAGGGTCAATAAAAACCCTATACATTAAAAGTCCACATTTTGTCTCTTTGTAAATGTAAATACAAAATAGTCCATGAAGGCATGATTCTTGAAACATTTGGATTCTAAGTTTAGTCTCGCATGACTTTTACAGTTTTGAAAATGTTATAGTGGGTACAATTTTACTCCAAAATTTACAGATATTCACCAAATGATAGTATTACGGACCAAATGCAAAATATACTTGATAAACTGCTTCACTTAATGACGACATTTGATATAATAGATAAATTCATTTCGGTTGAAAGTTGCCATCAAAGGTGCAAAATTAAGATCCTTGGGAAAATGTGGGATTTGTGAACACTAGGACATGAATTTAGTAGCAAAACCTGTATTATTTGCCGGAAATGTTCTGTCTGTAATGGTATCCACGAGCAGGTTGGCTTACCATCCCTGATCATCTCATGTTACCTCAATTTGTTGATAGGGATCATGTTGCCCAGTCATAATCAAAGTATAATTTGTTGTTCTCCGACTATTTGTTCTTTATTGTCTTGTTGATATCTTTATCATACAACCATATGTAGATTATATGAACTATATAATTATGATACATATCTGAATTGTGTATGATCTATATGCATGTTCGTCTTCATATTAGTTGTTATATGTAATGTGGTACTTTTGTCTTGTTTGTTTGGGTTGCTGTCGCAATGGAATATCCAATGCATATTTTCGTTTTGCAAATGTAAACCAATGACAATTAAAACCAATTGTTCAGAGAACAATTGAAGGTCTTCCACATCAATTTTATAAACTAATGATGAGAAGCTACTTTAGGTTTACTCAAAGTTACTTTTGGCGTCCAACCACAGGTTTCTTCATACTTATTCAATAAATAAATGTTTCTATATATTTTGCCTATTATAAGGGAGATAATTGTCCAATTCCGGTTTATAAAATGTCACTTTCGGTCTCACATGATTCCAAAATATATGGTTTTGTATACTTTTGCCTGTAATATTGGAGATATTAGGTATTTCCGGTTTATTGAAATTCACTTCCGGTCTCAAATGATTTTAAAAATATTAAGTTTCTAGGTACTTTTCAATGAAATAAGTGCATAAAAGCTACTTCCGGTTAACTTCACGATTTTGATACCAGAAAAAAAAAAAAATGATGAGAAATACATTAACAAAAAGATAGTGAATATATTAGTTAGCAATTGTATTCTAGTCTTCGTTCGAAAGAGTGGACATTTTGAAAATGCACATATACCTAGGTGATCGACACATTTTAGTTCAATTTTTGATTTGTTGATTTTTTTCGTCGCTAGATTGCTGTATATTGACGTTACCTCTACATGTCCTTTTTCTAATTGTTTATTCCAATAACAAAAGTGACTTAATTATATGTATACAATAAATACAGTTACAGATTTAATAATAAATAATGTATTTATCACTAATCAAATCAAACCTCATAAAACAAACATAGTTTTAACGGCCACAAGAAACAGAGTAAAAGTATAAAACAAAAAACAAAAATAAATTTAAGATTTTGCCCAACGCTGATTTTGTTGAGTCGTTGGTGTGACGGAAGACTCTGGGCCATAAATTGGAAGTGCAAGCAGGATTGCAGATAAAATGAACAATCCACCAGCACCACACTCGATCAAAAAGCATAAGACTTGTTTTCTTTGATTGTGTCCGCCTGGTATAATGCCCACACTGTGGTAGCACCTCCAATCATCAGCCCTAAAAATATGTATAATGCATTATAGTATGAAACTGTTTAGAAACACCAACATACTCGTGATCGCAGTAGAAATCATCGCATGTAAATTAAGAAATGATAACGCGCTTTTTATCTGGAGTACTTGTACGTACATGCACCTCGTTCGTGAAAATTACTTACTTTTAATTTATCAATATATTGTACAGCTTAATGCATTGAATACCTACTTCTTACACCTAGAGTCGGGTTCTAAAGATTTAAAACATTCATGGATTAACAAATTGAAGAAAATGAACATTACCTCAATAAAAATAAAAACATGAAGCAACTAGGCCACTTTTGCATATAGGTTTTGATCACCTTTACGATAAGCGTTATCATGCCGATCAATGTAAAGAGTGTAGCGCCCGTCGCTAGACCGTGACATGTTTTCTGATACCCTGAAATAAAGATTGAGTAACTATGAAAACATATTATACAGTGTTAAATCCTTACTATCCTACTGGCTGTCAATACATTTATTTTGGCATTGCACAAGTCATGTCTTCTTTGACTGTCCATGACACTAAAATACTAAATCCCTGGGATGTGTTTTAGTTGATTTTAGTCTCTGATGCATGATTTTTATCATTAATTGTTGCTGGCTTTTAACTAGCTGTAAGTAATTGCGAGTACTCTCAAATCGTACTTTCTTGATAATTTGACCTGTTGAAGCTATTTGTAATTCTTTGTTGTTATTTAATGTTTACTTATGCAGGGCTATATCTTGTCTAAATACCAGCTTTGATAAGTGTTTGGTATTACTATAAATTTTACTTCTTTGTACTATGAACATCAAAATTATTTATTTTGTAAAACATTTCCTTTCTCCATTTTAACTGTATACCTAACAACAATTTTTTTCATTTACCTGTGTATAATATTATTGTAAATGGCGGATTTTTTTCAATGTTATTGTTGTTTTCTGAAATTGTTTAACATTTCTCAGCGTTAAAATACTGTTACTTTGATTATCCATCCCTTATTTTATTGAGTTTGTATTTACATTGTATCATATATCAAATTTATTTGTTCAGTGTATGTTCACTTGTGCTAATATGTCTTTTGATCGAGTTAAGCCATTTAAAAAAAAAAAATGTTGTGATGTTACACTATTGGTTCATATAAGGGTGAAGGTTGGTACCATTAAAACATATAAACCCGCTGCAATGGTTTGCACCTGTCCTAAGTCAGGAATCTAATGTTCAGTAGTTGTCTTTTGATGAAGTGTTTCTCGTTTCTCGTTTTTATATCGATTAGACCGTTGGTTTTCTCATTTGAATGGTTTTACACTAGTAATTTTGGGGGCCCTTTACAGCTTGCAGCTTGGTATGAGCTCCGTGTTGAAGACCGTACGTTGACCTATAATGGTTAACTTTTATAAATTGTAACTTGGATGGAGAGTTGTCTCATTGGCACTCATACCACATCTGCTTATATCTTATTAAGCACAAAATGTATTTTATTGTGAATGTTTTTTTTTGATTCAGCCCTTATTTCTTACATGTAATGTCTCATTTGTATTCATTATCTTAAATAATTCCTTTTTGTTGTGTGAGCTATAACTAAATATAAAAAGGTCTCAATTTTTCATTTAATTCTCTCAAGGATGCGCTCAAACAACAAAAGCTTGATTTTATCATATATAAAATATAACATTCTTCTAATTTAAATCGGGACTAACAAACAGTGGTGGTGCTTTATATTAACTTTTCAGTATTATAAATTCGCCATGCTGTGTATTATTGTCATGTCCTTTTCATATTAAATATTCTAGATTTCGTTTACAAACAATATTGTATTTTGTTTCAATCTTGTATCGTGAAAACAATAGATAAAAACAAACAAAACAAAAACGAAAAGAAAATATATAAACCAGGCTCAAGTCAATATTTGAATTAGAAGTTAATTCATGATTATTATTGATATTTTTTTCAGTCAAAACAGAAATTGATTTTGTATCTGTGTAGTATTTTGCATTAGATTTTTGCAATTGTAATTTTACAATTTTACCGTTGATATAATAGTTCATACAATCGCTAGCGTTTTTGATATAACCAGCTGCGCATTTTTTTTATTTTTGATTAGAAGAAAGTTTTATAAGCTACTTTTAAGACGCATATGATATCACGGAATGGTGTAGAACTCAAGTCAAAACTGATATAAATTTCAAATAGAAAGTTTGTCAATTCATTGTTTAGGCTTTTAACATATGCTATGTATTCACCAATTGATATATTCGTTATTTTAAATAATTCAGGTTTCTGGACATTTTTCTTCCCTAACAAATTTCTTTTTTCAAGGATTTATCAAGATTGGTGCTTACTACTACCCTTATTTGATTCGTATTATCATTTTTTCTCAATGAAATTGAATGAAAGAAAGGACGAATCAATGAATGAAAGAAAGTACTAATCAATGAATGCAAGAGAGGAGAAATAAATTAATGAAATGCAAAATTAAAATGACATGATTGAATTAATGAATCAATAAAGAAAATTACTCACATGACCGATCACTGTCCCATGGAGTCCTTTCCATACATGTGACAGTTCCTGATATTTCGCCACAATCTTGCCAAAGTCCACCATAAACACTACCGCTACTGTAAGATTGGCGATACCAGTATGGTAAACCAAATGCTACTCCATGAGCAATAAATGCAAGTAAAGAGAAGAAGAACACAACACCCACAAGTACTTTATGTTTCCTTTTCTCCATTTCATATATCTCAGTAATGATTTGTAATATTTATGAAAAATTCATTGACCAAACTTTCATTAAAAATGTCAAAATCAATTCTCAATGTTCGATTTCAGAAAAACATAATTGCTTTATATGAATACGTTTTAGAAGAACATGATTGTGGTAAACCTTGGGTTTCTAAAACGATATGTAATTAAATGGTCACACGAAACCAATTATACGCAGATAATTTTTAACTTACCCTTTATTAAGTCCTACGTTTTAACTTTGCAGTTCAAGTGTTTACTTTTGTGGTATTCTATATATAAGTATAAACAAACTTTAGATTTACTTTAAACTTCACTAAACAATGTTGGAGCAATTATCTAAATAACACAACTTGGTTTATCTGTTGTAAGATCAAATCAAATATGGCCGTCCTTAAAGTGAAAAATTTGTTCAATTTTGAAAGATTATATATCTTTAATGAGTTTCATCAACATCTTTAGACAAACAATATTCAAAAATTATACAATTGTTAACGTTGGCGGATCCAGAATTTTTCATAAGTGGGGCCCATTGACTGCCAAAGAGGGGCCTCGCTCCGGTCATGCTTCAGTGATTCCTATATAAGCAACAACATTTTTCCAGATAAGGGAGGGCCCGGGCCCCTACCCCCTAAATCCGCCTCTTGTTAATATGTTTATTAACTTAAATATAAAATACGGAAACAATCGACGATGATGTAATATAAGATAGTGGGACAAGCTTCTGTCTATGGATGACACTCGTTTTATTGAATCGCGTCATTACTTGGTATTACGAAGGGTATTCGAAAAATTTGATATCTGAAGTGAAAACCCTATGACATGTATAGAGGATTGGAGTACAGCTTTGTTTCACAAAACACAATTGACTAACACGTGTGCAAGAGAGTACTTAAAGACAAAAGCTCCGCAGATTGGGAGAAAGGTTTAAGCAAACTTTTCGAAATTTCTTAAAATTGAGAATGGAAATGGGGAATATGTCAAAGAGACAACAACCCGACAATTTACATATAGACTAATAAATCATAATGCACTTTCAGCTTGGAACATGATATAGAACTTAATCTAAGCTGTAATAAAAGATCAATATTAGCACACTTCAGATGTGTTATTCTTCCTCTTAGGTTAGAAACTGGTCATTTTGTAGGTGATTCCAAAGATGACCGATTGTAGAAAACGTGTGGTGAAAACTAAAACAAATTCTACTTCCTCACAAACTGTAATTTTAAAACAAATTACTAGAAAACATCTCTTAAAAATGAAAAATTTATATTAATATTAAAAGATGAACAGTTAAGATATTTAAATATTTACTGTCAACGTCCGAGAAACACCGCAATATATCTATTTGAACTTTCTGTAATAGTAAAAACTTTTGTATGAAATTTTATGAAATTGATTTCTTTTGATTGTCGTGATATTGACCTTAATGTCTTCGGAGAATTATAGGTCCAAAGGGTCGTGTGTTCTTATAGTTATTTTTATTTAGAACGTTTTAAACACTATTTGGCAAAAATTACTTGTCACTATAATAAATACTTAAGTTAGCTAGTTTTAAAGAAATGGCAAAACTACAACAAATAAACATACACTGTACTTAAAGAAGAACCAAAAAACACAAAGCAATAAATGGTACTGTAAGAACATGTTGGCATTATATTTCGTTCATAGCGGTCTTTTAAATGGTTGGTGAAAAGGAATTATAAAGAATAAACCATCCAAATCACATAGGAAAGACTGAAACAATCAGTCTGATCTTGGGTCTTTTCATGTCTTACCATTTTCATTATGTAATTGTACCACTGACTATTTTTCTGTTTTTCTTTCTTTCTTTCTTCTTTCCTTTCTTTTAACTATCCCTTCGATGTTTAGTTTATTGTGAACACTAAATACTGTTTCAACAAAGTTCACAAACATGATGATTCCCGATGGTGAAAGCTCGTTCCTGTTTCCAATGACTTTTGTTCTGATCTGACTTGAGAAACTTAAATCGGGAAATTGGACATACATGTACACTACACAAGGGTGACATTAATACACATATATGAGGACTCAAATCTATGGTGGGTTCCAAATCTTTGACAGATTCCTAATCTATGGCGAATATGACGTAATGCCATCCCAAATCTATTGCAGATTTTTACAGTCCTAATCTATGGCAAACTTGGTAATTTCCTAATCTCTGGCGGATTTTGTTGAACCCAAATCTATAGCAAATTTTGTGCAAATGGAAAACAAGGCAGTTCATATACAATCAATGACTTGTCTTAAACAAATTGAAATAAATGACAACAGAAGAATGTGTATAAACATTTATGAAATAAACAACAACGGTAATTTGATCTGTTACTTTACAAACTTTACCGGCAGTAGACGATGAAATATTTTCTATAAAGTTCTCCTTTCCTAAAATATCTTGTGCGGTGCCATTATTCATTGCGGGATTACACAAATGGAAAACAATGCAGTACATAAACGACCAATGAATTGCCTTAAACAAGTGGGCATGTACGACAACGTAATGATAAATAAATTGAACAGTTTGAATTTTCAAATTATATTTATTTCATCGTAAATACATCTTTTTATTTGATGACGATTTAAATTGTCTTTTACTTTATAAACTTTGCCAGCCGTAGACAGTAAAATATTTACTATAACTCCTTTTCCAAAATATATGTTACTGAAAGCAGCGGTGCCCTTATTTTCTGCGGGGTTCGGCCTGTACAGCACATTGTGTCCCTCTTCCGGATAATAGGTGACATCTTCCTTTAAACCATCCGCAAATTTTTGTAGAAGGAAATACCTTTATCTGATATGGTGTTTAAATCTATGGGTTCCGCCATCGTTAGCGGCGGCGACAAAGTAATATGGCGCTATTCATTTGTGACGATATATGTTATTCTTTCCCCGGAAAATTACGCAATTTAAAGATCTGCCATAGATTTGAAGAAAACAAAAAATCTGCCATATATTTTATTTGTTTGACGTTTGTAACGTCACATTTACCATAGATTAGGAATCTGCCATAGATTTGGAACCCACCATAGATTTGAGCTCTACATATATATGCGGAGTGCATGCATAAACCACTATTCCAAATATTTCTATATTTACGAAAAACGAGTTTTTGCTAATTGAAAATTAAGCTGAATGAAATCATCTACGACAGCAAGGACAATAATTCTGTATTAATTGTATACTCTGTAAATCTATGTTTATGACGTTTTTCTTTAATTTGCAATCTCAGGGCTCTCATCTTCAACTGTGATATGTATCGATAAATTATATTTTGATTTGATGGATATGTAAAATTGTTGATTTGTTTTAAGTACATTATCCTGACTATTTTATTATTGTATTCCAATTAATGAAATAAGTACAAATAAAATGAGTCCTATATGTATAGGGTTAAGAAGAACAAAGTATCAATTAATTAATTACACCAGTACCAATTTCTTAGATTTTGAAAAAAAGATTGTGAACCGGATTGACATCTGATAATAAAGTAATGTATAAATTTTGTACTTTCCTTTATATACGTCTCCATCATGTACTTTTGTTTAGGGGAGAAGCCGGGGAGTGGAAAGGGGGTGGGGTGGGAGGGTCATATAAACTTTCTGAATGCAATCAATATAAGTTGTACAAATACAATTTTATTATCTTTATCCAATTACTTCAGAACCAGAATACCTGCAGAAATATAGAATTACATGCATTATCAGTTGTGAATATAGAAATATAAAATCTTCTCTCATCACGTTCATTTCGCTTTTAAAAACGTTGAACCTTTTACTTTTTCTTCAAATTAATAAAATTCGAAACTTTACTTTTTTATTTATATCTTTCAAAAAAGTAAATACATTGCAAAATCGAATTTGGTAAAATTCAACATAAGATATATTCATTGGCAGCCGTTCTTTTCCGCCAATTGCTATTTTTAAGACGTATCATTTGCGCCAAATATTACATTTCAAAGGTATCAATTGCGCCAATTCATGGAATTCATTTGCGCCAAACTTAACTGAATTAAAGTCATATGAAACGGGTGACTGGTGAAAATAATATTTATCCAATTCTTGAACCAATGCATGTATATATCATAAACAAAGTCTTCTCTGCACGATTTTATCATTTTTACGCAAACGTATCGTATAATCGTCAATTTGTTTCCCTCTGTCTGTTATGATGTGAAAATATGGCAGCTACTTAATTGTCGTGTTTTGAAGCCGTAGTTTACCGATTGTCACCTAATAGTAAACAATCAACAAAGAATCATGGATATTGAGCACGTGTATAACATGTACAATCAGATAATAGTTTATTTTAATGACAGATCCATACGTATCACGATCACCGGATTTTTACGAGAAGGGTCACGCTAAGGTCACTTGCATACAGAAAACTTGTCGGCGAATTGCTTCCTGGAAGCAAGCAATTAAAAAAGTAAACTTCTTCTAAATGTGGACAAATTAAAGAATGTTCTTCAGAAAAAGTATATGTACATAAGTTTTATAATGAAAGCTATCCATTTAGTTATAAAAGACATATGCATCATTTTTTTTTAATTTGAGGATTCATATGACTTTAATCTGTATTGGACTGATGAGTATTTTCTCTATCGGATTTTTTTAAATGTGATTTCATATTTCTTGGTTTTGGTGATTTGTTTTTGCGCCAATGGGCATTTCATTTGCACCAAAACATCTTCTATTTGTGCCACAAATCATATTTATTTGCGAGAAAAATAAAACATTTCATTTGCGCCAATTTTACAGTTAAATAAAATGAAAAACATATTTATTCAAAATAAACTTTCAATTAGAGTTTTAAAACACTGTTTTTTTCGCATAAAATATTCATCATGCATTAGTCTTCCTAGAACCTTATGAAAGCAATTGTAGTATACACTGATACCTTGTGTATGGTTTGGAATCTTAACTCTACCCTTTTGTCTGTCAACAGGAGTCAAATGGTTTAAAACAAAACAAATTCAAAACGTTAAGATTTTTTGGGATTTAATGGATTAAGAATTTTCTGATGGAAATATATACATTCTTACTCTTTTTCACAAATAAATCTGTACTTAGTTGTACAAGGGACATCGTTCCATTTCAGAGCCATTGGTGCAGACATAATTAAACAATTCTCGTTACCACCGCCATTAGATGGTTCAGCCGGGTACCAATGTGTATAGTTAAACACTCTATCTGTTGATGCCCACATCCATGTTCCTTCAATTATGTCATCTCTACCTCCTAGCCAGTAACTCTGACCAGATATACAAACGATTATATATATAAACTGATTTGCATATCTTAGGAAAACTCATTATTCTAATAAATTAAACAAAAGGAAACGGAAGTTCCGGTGGTTTTACCAGATTCTTCAGAAAGGTAGGCATCCTATATCAGACAAGTGTGCTTCAGAAATTCCCAAATCAGGAGCCTGTGGTTCAGTTGTGGTCGTTGGTTCATGCCTGTCATTTGTTTTCCGTAAATTGTATGTTATAAACTAGGCTGTTAGATTTCCCAACTGAATTGTCCCATATGGTTTTGTCGGGGACTTTTATAGCTAACTATATGGTATGCATTTTATCATTGTTGAAGGCAGTATAATTGCCTGCATCCACTTCATTTGAATTTTGGTGGAAAAATGTCTCATTGGCTCTAAAACCACATCTAATTTCTATATTCAGCTGAATGACTTTAGATAAAATTTACAAATCATAACAACTCCTCTACTATTTGGAAAAACAAAATAGGATAAAGGTCAGGCTGACTCGTTTTTAATAAATGCGGGTTTTTTTCAGATTTTAGTTTGCTAAATAACAAAACTATATATGTATGTATGAATATAATTGTTATGAAACATCCGATTAAATTTTGTTAAAGCGGCGGGGAGTTTGCTTCAATTTAGACAATAGAATATTGAAAAAGAGTAGAGCCAATAAACAGTCATGTAAAGGTGCATTTCTAAAACTTCAATAGTGCGAGTGCTTTTACTGTGTATGTATAAACAGTTAAAATCTGTACCTTCCTCGCTGGAAATAAGTTAAGATTTCAAATAGTTAATTTTTTCTAGAAATTCGTCACCTTTTTTACCTTAATTCCTGATTTCATATATGGTATGACCCTTCGCCCATTACCATTTTGGTTGAAAATGAAAAAGAATGTGGTATAATGAAAATATGTCAGCAATAATATATGTGTACAAAAGGTGGTGTCACTGTTATTTTTCATAAAGAGATATAAATTCCACCAATTAGCTGTACCGAGCCAATACAGATAAACTCAACTAAATAGACTGTACTCGAACTAAATACAGAACTGGTATGAAAACACTTATTTAAGGAGTTAAACCTAGGATAAGGTAAATAACTCTTAAAATCACCAGTACGTTTGTGTCAAACATTTTCATAAATATATTCTAAGCGTCTAGGTTACGTACATTATTTCTGTTTCAGGTAAATGCTTAAAATACATTGCTGAAATTTTACAAACGACTAATTTAAAGAATTATCTCCTGACCAAAGGTTTATCCCTTTATAACATTATATTCCTGCTTCTGTACATTACTCTACATACATAACTTAAGAAATCAATTAAAATTTTTAGGAATGCATCATCCTCAGGCAAAGCTCTGATAATAGTTATCAAAGGTGACATGTGCAGTTTAGACTCCAATAAAAGATGAAGAGATTTTAAACCAATAAAAGTTAAAAGATAATATCGCCTTCGTAATCGTACACGTACAGAATGCATGACTATATATACATGTACATTAAATCCTTTGCTAAAATGCATGGTAACTTATCATTATGCATTCGTGTATAATGACAATCATTATAAAATACGGTCAAACCTGGTCCATATGTTTTGCCAAATTCACCAATAAGTCAGACTCTGCTTTTGTTTGAACCTCAGCTAGGCGAGAATTATGTGCACGACAACTACCCTGTGTAATTGAAAAAGAGCATAATTAGAAAAGAGCATAATTAGAAAAGAGCATAATCAAAAAGCATATTTCTAATAGAAAAAACCACTGCAGTACAAAGTAAAATCACAATAAAATTGAACTCCGACGAAAATTCAAAACGAAAATCCCTAATCAAGACAAATAACAAAATACTATAACACGTTATTAAGTTGATAAACAACGTTGGTACGCACTCTATACTTCAAGACCATCGTGTTTTATTTTTGAAGTTGTGACAGAATATTTATCAACAAGGTCTTGGTACATTCCGATGAACTTTTTAGAAAAGAACGAGACGTTCTTTGACATGCCCCTGGTTCATCAACTTTCTGTTCAGACACTTGACGTTTAACAAAGTCTGAATAGGAGCTGCAAGCTCTTGGATACCGAATAAGGTAGGTAATGTATATCCCATATGCAGGTGAAGTTGGTATATTGCTTCTAAGGTGGGTGAAATTGATAATTTCAAAATTAAAATCGTCTCGTTTGTCATAGATTCTGGTACTGAGATGACTGTGTATGCCAAATTCGAAGTATAAGACTAAAATGAGGCGTAAGAAGTCGTGTCTGTTGTTTCTTTAATTTCTAGTTCTTGGGGATATATTAATGAGGATATATTAATGAAACCCAATCAGAAAAGTTTGGATTGCTTATAGAAAGAACATCATTATATAGCTGAATGTGAAATTAAACAACCTGTCTTCTTTGATCTTCTTGTTTTGACAAGTGTCTGAAGGACGTCCGATTCATATGAAAATAAAGATCGAGATTTAAAATTATCCAGAAGTTCTTTAGAGTTTTAAGAATCCACATATGGTTAAAACCATACGCGAGTAAACAGTTTCACAGTATTTCTGAAGACCCGTTTTCACTGCGGACGGAATTTTAGTCAATCTAATGGACAATTCTTTAGTGGAACATGTAGATGAGCCGGCAATGTACCGTTGTTTGTACGGAATTTTGTGAAGCTAATGTATCTAATAAAAACAAGGCAAGTCCTTCGATATGTTGTTCAACGTAATGTTAATTGAAGCCATGAAGTTCTAGTTCTACCTCTGCGTCTTAAGTTATACCACCTGAAAAGTCATCATCAAACATTAATATATATTTTTACAAATTGAAATTGTAGAAAATTCTAATATGACATGATTCTTTCGCTTTGTAAACAACACCGTGATAAAATTCTCGATATATCTATACTTAGCGCAGACTCAGAGATGTGCATATTCGTGGCTGTTACTATTTACCTCCACGTAAATCCACATATATCGTAACCTATGTGCAAACACTATGTCGATTTCGTTGTGTTCAAATTGAAATTGAAAAAGAAACTACAGAACCGTTATTCCTACTATAATGCATAACAAAAGAATTAATGCACAAAAGCTTAAAAATGTATAAAATCAAAATAAAATAAAATTCCGCTAAATTTCATGAATGATCTTGGCGCATTAACGTCATGTCATAACATGACGTCATACGAATGAAAACTCTCAAGCTGAACGTTTTCCGTTACGTATACGCCCTAAGTTCGGGTAATATTGAATTAAAATGGAGTTTTGAGGTAGGTGTTGTTTCATTTTCTATTCTATTGCATTATTCGCACATTTGTGGATTTCAGCAAGTCAACATGGCGGCTCACTCCTTAGTTACGACATGTCAACTCTGGATTTGACAGTAAAAGTAACCAACGGAAAACAAATGTTTGGGTTAAACATTATGAGAATTGAACACATTTTTCTAGTGCTTATTTAAGAAATAATTCATGTAAGACTTAGATTTATTTGAAATTTGTAGCTTTCATCTTACAGGGAAAAATAGAACAGCCATACACACGGCAATCCTACCTTCGCTTCAGTTTTTAAATTACCGTATTTGTCCTGTTAGAATCGATATAATTCATCGAAGCCATAGATTTGTTGACATTTACACATGGCCTGGGCCGTAATATTCGTTAATTTTATCCTCGCTAACGCTCAGGATAAAATTTGAATATCACGGCCCAGGCCATGTAAATGTCCAACAAATTATGGCTTCCGTGAATTATTTCTTAAATATATTGAATAAATGTTTTGATATATTCTATAAGTGTGTACACCTTATGACAGCCATTTTTCTTCGGATAATCTATTGTGATATAGGGCTTACACCACAATTTAGAAATAGTTGGTCTAAAATTTAGCCAAACAATGTTAGAGGTATGGTTACTGCCACTATTTCGCAACTGAAATAGCAAAAATAGTAAAATATGTCTTTTAAAAATATGTTATAAATACGTTGCATCATGGACACTTTAGTGCAGACATATACTTGTGATATTACAATGACTTCATACACTTGTGGAAATCGACATATCAAATATGAGCCAAAACCTAACCCTAAAAGCATATTGTCTCACTTAAACATCTTTGTATGATACATTTTGTAGTAGACTATCTTTTTAGCAAGGCCTTGTCTCATTTATAAATATTAACGACAAGATATTTTAGTAAGCATAGGCTATTTTATCAGCTTTGCAAGATGTTTGAAGCCCTATACCAGTAAGACAAAATTCGAAAATATTAGTACTTTTCTCCGACAGATTATTGTCTTATGAACATCTGAAGGATTTTATATGATATATTTCTGATATTTTTTATTACTAAAATCAAGGATACAAAAAAAGTTCTTTATCATAGCTTCGTCAATTTTAGCCGCCCATTGACCCAGCATTAACATGAATCATCACAGTATATTATGGTGTAGTGTTTCAAAATGTATGAGTGATGCTTTGCTTTGCGACAAAATATTTCTTTCATCTGAGCCACAAACCATATTTCATTTGCGCAAAATAATAATAATTTTTCATTTTATACAATAATACTGGCAAATAGTATAAATAATAGATCTATATTGAAAAGAGACGTTTTATTATAATGTTACAGTATTTGAAAGCATTATATAAATAAAGGCAACAAAAGAATATCAGTGTTCAAAGGTCATAAACCGCTTGAGAGAAAGCAAATCTGGGTTACAAACTAGCACCGAATTAAACACATCAACAATAAGAGGAAAACAAACGAACAACAGGAACACTGAATCTGTATAACATATCTATCATCAATCACATTCATTAAAAAACGAAATAAAAACATGCTAGTAGTCTGTTGTTATTGATGTATTATTGTCATTTTGTTTATTTTCTTTTGTTACATCTTCTGACATCGGACTAGGACTTCTCTTTAACTGACTTTTAATGTGCGTATTGTTATGCGTTTACTTTTCTACATTGGCTAGAGGTATAGGGGAGGTTGAGATCTTATAAACATGTTTAACCCGCCGCATTTTTGCGCCTGTCCCAAGTCAGGAGCCTATGGCCTTTGTTAGTCTTGTATTATTTTTACTTTTAGTTTCTTGTGTATAATTTGGAGTTTATTATGACGTCCATTATCACTGAACTAGTATATATATTTGTTTAGGGGCCAGCTTAAGGACGACTCCGGGTGCGGGAATTTCTCGCTGCATTGAAGACCTATTGGTGACCTTCTGTTGTTGTCTGTTCTGTGGTCGGGTTGTTGTCTCTTTGACACATTCCCCATTTCCATTCTCAATTTTATTAAGCATAGGTTGTTTTTTTTTTTTAATGCTGAGATTGCACTAGTACTACTATAACGTCTAAACTGTGGATGACTGCATCATTCAATGTTCTACAATTGTTTTGCTGTTCACATCTGTTCTGATTCTGGCTTATCAGGTCTTTGTGCTAAATCTGTCTCTGTTTTCAATTGTACACTAGATTACAAGTTATATAATATTTCCTTTCCTATTTGTCTCTGAATGAATAATATATCGATTTTAGTTTTCCCTCGAATATGTGAACACTTAACAATTTATACCGTTAATTAAATCTCAGTTTTGTATGAGTATGAACTCACATAGCTTAGCCATTGTTGTAAGGAGACTCTACAACATTTAATATACGAGACTGGCAAAGATTGCAGTATCTAATTTTGGTGCATATGAAATACAACCAAGTGGCAGAAATGAAATTCTGAATTTTTCAAAAGTTGGCGAAATGTGAGACAACCGTTATGAGCCATACCTGAGAAACAAACCAATCAAACGTTTCATGACTGAAGAAAAAACAAGACATTCCATAATGATTCCATCCTAAAGGACATTAGGAAATCGTTTTATCTGAAATAAACATTAATAAAATCAATATATCCGAGTTTACAATCAGTACAAACTGTGTTGGTCTTTCTATTATATTTTAATCAAATCTTATAAGCTATATTTCTACGGATTTTTAGTCAAGAGGCAAGATGGAAAATAAGAAGGTTGACAGATGATACATACAGATTTAGTATTAACAATCACTTAATGTTTATTTTGTTTGTTGAATGATCAGAGATCCATAGTAAATTTAAAGTTTTGACATTGCTTTTATTAAACATTCAAAGAAACAATAACTAGTTATATACCATGAGGTCCTATATTTAATAATGGTAACATATCTAAAATTTACAGTGAAATATTGAACGATTTTAAACTATTGACGAATTGATTTATATATTCTTAAGTTGAACCTACCTGGAAAAATTGCAAATGCCAAACAACAAGACAGCGAAAATAAATATGAAATGTTGTTGGCCATTTCGCTTCAAATATTTATCTCAGATGACTTTTGATCTTTACATGATAACAGAAAGGTGTATTATTATTCTGCAAGAGAAAATTGACACGATCTGTATATATTTAGATAAGGGATATACAGTTTTCTGTATTGGAATCAGCATACAATTTAAACGACACTTAAAATTACTAACCGTTGTATATGAACTGATCTCTGACTGAAGGCCTCAGCCAAGTGTTCATCACTTATTCCAGTTTCTGAATTTTTTCACTAAATAAATCATACTTATTACACCGAGTTTATCTATTGGTTAATCTCTATCGAAGTAAATACAGAACCAGAATTAAGTAAACCATAAAATACAATTTTTATCAGTTGAATGAAAGAAAAATTGAATCAGTTTCGTTTTTTTAGGTTAAGGCAGTATGGCATTGTATTTTTCCTCAAGTTTTAGAAGATGACTCTTATAATTACTAAGGCGACACTAGGTTGTTTCTGTCTCTTGATTATAGTGTTATTAAATAACCCTGTTTCAAATCTTTTCATAAGTTTACCTGTTGATAATTTGAGACCAAAGTTTATGCAATTGGTGATAAAAATTATAAGAAGAAATTTAAAGACCAGTTCAAATGACTATTTGATGTATAAACGAACTTATTAAAATTCGTACGGAAATTCGGTTATTCCTAGATTTCTCCAATCATGCAGTAAAAGCAATGCGAAAATGAGCTTCCGGTTGGCTGTGTGTGATGAATTAATACGCTGCTATGTCTATACGGAATTGTGACCTTAATTCATAGGCCGCATGTATGGAGAGTGTTTAACTCTGTATGTTAAACAAACCTTGAAACAACTCTTTGAGGGGTCTGCAGGTTGTATGTTGGACAACAACATTTTTGCATATATTTAACATGCCATCCATTTCTAGTTGCCATTTAGTATCTTATGTCTACAAACTACACCAGTCGGTCCACTTTTAGCAATCTAACGTTTTCAATTATTTTTAATTTGTTCTAGTGCTGAATATGCATGAAACAATTGTTACTTGACCTTAAGCACAATCATGATCATAATTCACAACCACTGAATTACAGGCTCCTGACTGTGGACAGGAACATGTATACAGAATCTGACGGGATTTAATTAGTTTTTGGCGCAACAAACCCTCCCGTAACTTTGGACAGTGGTGTAACAATACAACATAAGAACAAACTATAAAAATCAAATGAAAAGCCTTAATTCATCAGATCGATAAAACGCTGAAAAACAACTTACAAAACCACAGACTGGACGGGACAGGAAATTTGTTCATCCCTACAGCAAAAAGGCATCTAGTACATATCTGAGATTACTTGCAGTTATGTCCCGTCAGGAATATGGCACTTGTTATCAAATAGTCCATTTATATGAATGTTGGCGTTTGTTTTGTTGCACTTCAGTGTTTCTGTTTTCCGTTATTTTCCTTTTATAGTTTATGAGTTTCCCCGGTATTAGTTTGTAACTCAGATTTATTTCTGTGAATCGATTTATGACTTTTGAACTGCGGTATAATAATGATGCCTTTATTTATTTACAGCTTGTTTAAAGTAAATAACAAACTAATAAAAAACTATGTATCTAAGACTAACAAATCAAACAGTACACATACAACATCCAATGTTTTAAGTGTGCATACTTCCTTAACATTTAAAACACGACCCTGTGCAATACTAAATACAGGTATCGGCAAATTGCAGATCCGTGAAGGTGCATTTGTTTATTACAAAATATCTAATTTGGTTTTGTTTACTGATAACAACATCAATATTTAGAACAACAAAACCAATACTCAAAGATTATATTACAGTGTTGAATTGGTAACCTTTCAAAATAAGTTTATTTAAAGATTCCACCAGTTTCCCAGGATCGTGTCTAAATTTTATTATTCGGTAACTAACATATCAGAAAATAGTAGGATGCGCTATACGGTTTGAAATAAATTTTATAAAGATAAACCAAAATTTCTATTCGAAATCTTTGTAATAATTTTGTAAACGATTTAAGTTATTTGTGTTAACGAAATCGATGACATAATAATTTACCAGTAACACATAGATAACGTTTATTGAAATCCAAAACGTCACGAGTTATGATACTTAAAACCCGTAAGATTTTGCCAATAGGGACATGTATGCCTTAACAAGGCTACATTTCTAAATTGCAGGTACCCCAAAGTAACAAAACTTTGAAAAATATTATAGTCTAATAGAAAAATTAATACGTCTACACAATTAATGGAATAAAAACATGATAGAACGTAATAATATATACTGTAATAAATTGACTTAAAACATTCAATAACAAAATGTTGATATATGTTTGTCTGTTACAATTAATTTAACAGTAAAATAACAAAACTTTCGAACTCCAACGATAATTCAAAACGAAAAGTCCCTTTAGTTATCAAATGGCAAAACCAAAAGCCAAACACAACAAAAGAATTGGAAACAACTGTCATATTCCTGACTTGGTATAGGCATTTCCTAACTATGAGTTATAACAGTCGAATCAATGTCCCTCATTACGCGTGGTCGTGCATTAACACATTTAAATCCAGCATTTGTTGTAAGTACTTCACATCACATTAAACTGCGATTAAATTTCCTGATCCAAAATAATGTCCCTGAAGTTTCTTATTTTTTCCTTGACCAAGCCATGCTGCAGTCAATGATGTTGATAATGTGATATCGACTGCATTGTGTATACAGGTGTTGTCTACAGTCAAATTCACGATTATGGTCATGTACGCCTTTATAGAGCTTTCTATACAATTTGACGAAAGGTACGTATTCTTGATGAATCATACGTAAGACCCGTTTTAGGGATTTTGTTTGAGTTATTAAATCTTTTATGTTATATTAATCAAGGCTGTCAAAGGACTAAGAGAGCTATTCGCACCAATGTTTGCACATCAAGGACCATTGCACTGCATGCAAACAACATGTGTCAACTTTAAATTTTCATGCAACATGTGATTTTTTTATTTACCATGTAAAGCAAAAATGATAATAAAAAACCAAGGTTAGGGTAAAATTGAACAAGATTTGTTAAACATTGACTCGTCAGAAGAATTAAAACATTCCTACATTAAAATACTCGACAAGCCCATCCCTTACCACCTCCAAAAATAAATAAAATAAAACTGACGCTCAAAAGATATAAGGGAGCAACCATTTAATTGGAAGGGGTGCTTTTTTATCTGAGCCAAAACATTTTTTCGCTTCGCGCAAATAAATTTATTTCGTTTTCGACGCTATCAATCAAATTGTTTTTAAATTTAACACTAAAAGGTATGGGGAAAACTGGATTCAGAATATTTTTTTGTCCTTTGCTTGAACAGAATATTTGTTTTATCAATTCATCAAATTGGGAATCAGAATATACTCCTCCCCTTTTCCACTTTGAAGTCAAATGATCGTTCCTAACGACGATTGCTTAATCATTGAGATGTCAAATCGTGTTTCAATGAACTGGACCAAATTCATATTGTTTTGATCTATACGTGTCTGTACCTGGCCGATCTGCCTATCTGCAACACCTACGTTTTCCTTTTATCTGAATTACTTGTGGCTTTATTGTTTTGGACCATGTTATGTTTGTATACAGTATGGACTATATAATGTTATAATTAATAAAGGATTTTCCTTTCACTTCTGATTATTATTATTATTCTTTCCGCCAAACTTTAACGACATTTCCCAAAAAGTACGCGACATGTTAAAGTGATATAAGTTTTCAAGTATCGGTTGACCAAAAGCTATCTTGGGGTTAGGCACCACCCGTCAAATTTCCTTTATAGCGGTTATCTCCCCTAACACCGAAAACCTTGTTATCATTCTAACTCCGTAACCATAATAGGTAGAAAAAATCGAAGAGTGGAATTTGCTCAGGACCAGACCCTGGTTCTTCGTTACATTGGGTCGAAAATATTCAACGACTCTTTGGTAGGGTTATGCCCTTTGAAAATTAACCGATGTCGGTTGGTCATTAAAACTCAGAAACCGTAAATTGTAGCCACCTAGGATCTTCACCAATGATCATCAATTCATGTGACCATGAACATGTATCAAGGCCAAATGTCAAGGTCATGACATAGATTTTGACCTTAGCTTGTTATCGGATTTCCTTTAAAAGATGGCTGATAAAATGAAATAGAAAAATGTGTGTCCTACCGAGATCTACATTTGTTATGTGGGTCCAAAATTATTGGACTAACTATTATGGACTTACGGCACCAACACTGTTTTTCAGGGTCCAAATGAAGATTTTGCTTATAACAATTATGGCTCAAAAAGTTTAGAGATAGAAAGAAACTTTGAATTGCAAAAATGTTTAGCATTATATGATCTACAAAGTAAAGACAAGGTCAGAGGTCAAGGTCCCTAGCAACGACACGAAAACCCTTAGCAACCATATATTTTTGAACTTAGAAGGCAATGAATAATATAAATTTGAAATTTTAATACTGAAAATGACATCTAAGTCCTTATCAACCACTTATTATTTTTAAGTTTTAAGGCTATGAATAGAAGATATGACATTTTAATACTTTGTGTTTTGACCCTATTTCAATGATTTCGGTGTTTTAAGCATTCTAATTTTGAATTAGTGTATATTTAACAAAATGGAAAAAGGAATGACCTTTCAATTTTTCATGAACAATTGACTTTTAATTCTATTTGCAATGCGAAGATGATCATTTATTTGTTGGTCCGTTATTTTGTGAGCTATGTGTGAGTATATGTGTGTATGTGTGTGTGTGTGTGTGTGTGTGTGTGTGTGTTGTAGTGTCTGTGCTTGTCTCTCTTGCTATCAAACGTACTACTTGATTTAAGCTTGCTGTGAAAGGAAACTGAGTGCGTTTGTCTTCGCTGCCAATTAAAGCCTTTCATGCAGTCATACACATGTGGCTAGATGACTAGGACCTTGCTGATTTTAGTTATAGATTGTAACTCGAAACAATACAGAAACAGGTCTGCAATAAGTGGTGCGCAGCTAGTCCCCATTGGAATAGCGATAAATTGGCGATATACGGAATCTCCATAGGAAACTAAAATGTTTTCCAATAAGTATTCAATAAATGCAGAACACCCTCTTTAAAAGAGTTATTAAAAAAGCCAGCATTGTTTTTGAAGTTCGTGTTCCGTTATAAACATTATCCAATCTCATTGAATGATTCGATGTTTGTTAACTATATGCCGTCGAACTTGAAATAAAGGATATCACAGATACAGTCAAGTCTCTCTTTTACGTTCCATAGATAAATTCATAAAGAGGGTCGGTTGAGAACAAACTGTACGACAATATTCTAGATTTAAAATATTGAACATGAAATTACTATGTAGCGAAAAACAAATCAGCTTTTTGATTCGAGTGTTTTAGAGAGGTACATAACTAAACCATATAATCCTTCTTAGAATATTATATTCAGTAAAATCGGGTATTTATAAATAGAAAAGATATAGCATTTGCTTGTTGTGTTTTAGGAACTTATAAATATATGGTATCACGTTTCAAGTTATTATTTGTAAAATTGCGGTCGTCAAACCTCCCGAAAGATTGGATAGTGGTATAATAGCGCAACATAAGAACAAACTATAAAAGTCGGAGTAAACAGTTTTGAATCTATGAACCAGTTAATAGTCTTTTTCAGACAATTTCGTAAAAATGGTAAATTTGTTCGTCTATAATTTTATATTTAGAAAATACGTTCTTGATGTATCATTAACTATTAACAAAAAGAATAATATGTAATTAATTAAAGATTTAAATTTTATTAAAATTATCCGTTAGAACAAACAAACACAATTTCTTACTGGTTTCCTTCTTCGTATGGTTTCTATGCATTGTACAACAGTCAGTTCTAAATATAGATTTACCTTGAGTCAGGAAGTTGTTTAAAAAGTCGGTTTATGATATTTATATATAGTATAAATTATGCAGATAAGATGTTCTTCGTTGTCCGTGTACTGAATAATTAATGTATGCAGAATATATTATTTTATAAGTTCGTTATATAAGAAATACGAAATAATATAATATAAAACGGTCAACCTTACGTAAAGGTTAAGATACAAATACATTTAAATTGCTATCAAACGTATTCCTATCACTGCCAATAATAAGACTCTAAAATGTTAGAACAGTAAACAACTAAGTTCTAGGCGTAAAAAACAGTCAAACAAATCAATGTGTTGATGCTTTCTGGATTAACAGGTACAAACTGAATATTATGAGTATATTAAAAAATGCAACACAACAAAATTTATATTAAGGTAACTTACTTCAATATTTGTGACTGTACGAATAGTTTAAAACTACATCATAGATACCGGTCTTATAATTCAATACGCAACAGAGGCGCGGTTCGTCGAGATCGAGAAAACAGTTGAAAATGTCAATGCCATACCTAACTGGGGATGTGCTATTTACTAAAAATAGGTCACCTTGTCCATGACTTTAACTTTTGACCACTATGATAATAAAACCTCATCTAAGTCGTTTCCGTCTCATATATTTTGTACAATAAATTTTATGCATCCAAACTTGGTAATTTATGCAGTTGAATCATGGGCGTGTGGTGTGCCATATGCCAAAGCAAGACCCCTCGCTTTAACCATATCTTTGACCTGTGATCTCAATTATAGTAAAAGCTTTTCTAACTTGTTTCCTGCACATAACTTTTATGCCATAGAACCTAGGTTGACCGAACTTCGTATCCTTGTCATATATCAAAGTCAGGTTACTCTGACCTGGATTTGACCTTTGGTCCCTATGATAGACAACATAAAGTTTTAAAAATACCTAACTCGAAGGGTAATTCTACACGGAAAGTCCGTTATAAAATGGCAAAATCAAAAATTCAAACACGTCAAACGAATGGAAAACAAATGTCATGTTTCTGGCTCGGTACATGCATTTTCTTATTAGAAAATGGTTCATTAAACCTGATTTTATAGCTAGCTCAACCTCTCACTTGTACGACAATCGCATAAAATTAACATTATATTTACAATATTGTGTGAACAAAACAAACAGACATAAAAGGTATAATGTCAAAATTTGTCTGATTTGTGTTTAATGCATAGCTTATGTATTGTAGATTGATAAAAAATGTATACAGAAGCATCATACTGACCATGACCTTGACTTTTTGTATAATTTACAGTATACTAACCTGAGACTTTGTTCGTAGGTCAGTATAACTCTTTAAGATTGACCTATCAATTATCAATCTTACTCATAGGCAATGGCTTCATAAAATGAGTTGCCTAAACCAAAATTCTCAAAACTTCATTGCCTCAATACTGAATCTTAGAGCAGCAACCAAAATGCATGTACTGGCTATTAGTCCCACAATTTTGACAGCTATAATAAGCAATTGCGAAATTGAAGACCGTTTGAATCCACGATATAGCCAAGAATACTGCTTGTGGCGTTAAGCTCTACCAATCAATCATTACATGAAAGGCGGATTCAAAAGCGCCAAAAAAAATTAAACATTATTTAAATTGTTGCACATACAGTTTGTTTTATATTTCAGAGCAATGCAGCAGGAGCGATTTTCTTCTATACGACCATTGTCTAAATATTTTAGTAGGAAGTGTGAAGTCAGACCAGATTATGTCTCTTCGTGCGTACTGATTGAATGCGGCTTTATATATGGAAGAATTTTCATGCTTGTAAAAAGAAATTACATTCATTTGACGTCAAGCTAATGTTGTACCATGCATTAATAAAGAAAACAGTTGTCATTCTGAAGTCAAATATGGCTGCATATCTTTCAATATGCCCTGCTAATGTAATTGATTGCATGACTGCTAAACCGGAAACCGTCAATATGTGTCATAAACCTTTTCGGAGAGGTGAATTCTCGTAGCATTCGCGTAACATGTCCGTCTGGCATGATTCATCTTACTTTGATCTCATTTACATGGATCATTGATAATGTAACGTTTATAGTTATCAAAGGTGCCAGGCTTATAATGTGATACGCCAGACGCGCGTTTCTTCTGCACGAGACTCATCAGTGACGCTCTGATCAAAATAGTTAGAAAGCCAAACAAGTACAAAGTTGAAGGACCCGAAATTCCAAAAAGTTGTGCCAAATACGGCTAAGGTAATCTATGTCTGGGATAAGATACTTCTAGTTAACCCTTCATATTACATACTTAATTTCAATTAGGATAATTATAAGTAATGTAGTTAAGATATTTCAACGTGGGCACTCGTGTTTTAAGAAACCTCTTACATAGACTATATAGACATTTAGCTTGTATCAATATCACGATTGGCCAAAAGATTACAACAGAAAGGTTCAATTTGAAAAAAAACACTCCTTTTTAACATTCTTTGTCAATTAGTAAGCACTAAACATGCTAAATACAATTCATCTTTCGATTTTAATTGTGGAAAACAACATAAGGAATACCATAAGTCGAGGATGAACAGATTACCTATACAGAGCAACTTACTTTACTTCCTATCTTTTGATGGGTTTATCAGGTTTAATCCACCTTTTTCTACATAAGGAAATGCATGTACCAAGTGAGGAATACGACAGTTGTTTTCCATTCGTTTGATATGTTTGAGTTTTGCTTTTGACATTTGATAAGAAACTTTTCGTTTGAATTTTCCTTTAAGTTTGTTTTTGTTATTTGACTTTATATGTTACTGAATCTTTTTGAATTTTTGTTATTTTTACTTCAAATGTCTCGTCATTAAAATAACCTTCTGAAGAATCCTTTCATTTGTTGTGCTTTTTGATTATTAATAGTAACGAAAGTAGATGCTGATATAAATCATTACAGAAAACTACTCGTACTTGACATAATGAAAAAGCTTCAATATGCTGTTCATCATATATCGGTCACAATCTGTCTTGCGACTGTTTTAATATGGGACAAACATAACCTCATTGCAAATTTTAGACCATCCCTAACTATGGTTTCAGTCGAATGTTCGCTTGATGTCAATCATACTGCATCTGTGTATTGCAAAACACAGGTACGTGTAGAAAGAAATTTAAACAAAACAGTATAACGAGCGGAGATATAAATAAAGGCAACAGTAGTATACCGCTGTTTGAAAGTCATAAATCGATTGAGAAAAACAAATTCGGGTTACAAACTAAAACCGAGGGAAACACATCAACTATAAAAGGAAAACAGCGAAACAACAGAAACACTCAACTGTAACAAAACGACAATATAACACACACAGAAACGAACTATAAGATAACAAATTATAAATACCGCCATTAATTGTCTGACAATCTCAACCTAAGATACAGAGACAATACCTTATGGTTATTTATGTTTGGTAATTAAGAAGGGGATAATGTATACCAAAGATGAATAATTTTGACGGAATGCATAACAATTTTGTTTAAAATTGGCTGAAACAGAGACAATTAAGAAGTGCACATATTTGCTCAAATATATATATAGGACAAACATTCCATGACAACACTTGTCAATAGTGTTTAGCTCACAGGACATATTTTGGGATTTTACTTTTAATGAATAAATTATGTTTTATATCATGACAAAACATCATGCATCTAAGACTAGTATTTGATACACTTGATATAAAAAAAAACATTGTGCATAACGAACAACATTCTATATATCCAATTAATGAAAAGTAAACTCAAGGAAAATTAAAAACGAAAGTACCTAATCAAATGCCAAAATCGAAAGATCAAAAACATCAAACGAATGGACAATAACTGTCATATTCTTGACTTGGTACAGGCATTTTCTTATGTAGAAAATGGTGGATTGAACCTGATTTTATAGCTAGCTAAACCTCTCACTTGTATGACAGTGAGAGATATTATTAATAGAACATTTGCTTAGACATTGAGGTTATAAAATTATGTGTATGTATATTGTCAAGAAAATTTAAGTTATCTTTCTTTGTCCATTATGGTACATACACTTACTACATTTATGGACAGTAATAACAGTATTGCCTACCAATGCTTATTACTATGCCATGAGTAATATAAATTTCAACTGCAAAATGAATGCATTCACTTCCTTTCAGTGCTCAGGCCATACCAATTTAATTCCTTGTTCGACAGACCCGCCTGCTCATATTTTTTCAAAACGGAAAAAATTATATTCCAGCCTCCCGCATCCGGAAAAGTAATCGTGTCTATTTCCGCACAGTTTTTTTTTGGTAAACATTAAAATGTGTATTTACATTGGTTTCCTCTCCCTTACTTACATCCCCTCCAAAATCATGCTGATTTTCGTTGTTAGAATAAAGTACGCAGAACTTCTGAAGGAGAAGTGTAACCTTCAACTGCAATATTATTTCCAGCGGAACAAAACTATCCAAACCCGCTATGCTAGTATGTCTATGCACCTGTCCTAAGCCTGTTGTTCAGTAGTTGTCGTTTATTGGTGAGGTTCATACCGGGGGTTCATAGGTATTTCTCCGTTTGTATGTAGATTAGATCGTTGGTTTTCTGTTCGAATTGTTTTACACTAGTAATTTTGGGGTCATTTATAGCTTGCTGTTTGGTCTGGGAACAACCCTTCAAATGAATATTCCTTAAATGAGGGACTGTCCCTCAGACAAGGGTCATTTCACAGTTGTAGAAAATAAAGAGAAAATTAGATTTTTAAACTTAAAGGGGCCAATTCATCATATTTGGAACAACTTTTTCTAGATAAGGGTCCACTTATTTTAATAATTAAGAAGATATATATTAAAGTCCAGGAATATTACAAGATTCTTGGATATATTTTGACCATATAATACCAGATAGATGTATAGTTCTTTGGGAAATGGTTCTTCAAATAATATAAATTATGCCCTTTTGTACTAAAAAGTGTTTTTACAAAACAAATACTGTATATCACTTGAAATGTACCCTCATTAAAAGAGTTATTACATTGAGGGTTACTCATCATTTTAGGGTTGTTCCCAACCTGATTATGACCTGGATGGAGAATTGTCTTATTGGCACTCATACCACATCTTATGTATATACAAAGTGCCAAACAGAGAAAGAACTAAAATGAGAACACCAAAACGACAGAAACACAGACAACCATCATATAACACAAAACTCTAAAATGTACACGCATCAACGAACAGCTTGAACCCCAAAAACAGTTCCTGCTTCTTGCAAGACAGCCGCCATGTCCCGTGAAGGAGGAAATACATCTATGATAATTCAATGGAGATCGTTTAAAGCAATTGAAATAATTATTCAATTATTTCTAGGTGAACAGGAATAAAGATCACATCATATCAAAGTACATGTGGTAAATCAAGTTTTATACCATCTTATTTTGATAAATGTTGTCAAAACTTATTATGATCGCTCCTTTACTTTTCAAGCTTCGGCGCATATATTTGCAAGTTCATTTTTTATTAAAATTTTCAAATCGTTTGCTGGTGCCAATGTTTGGAGTCGAAAATCCGTAGAACAAGAAATTAAATTGGTGCGGCCTCTCATGCACTTGATGTGTGCTACCTCAATTTGTATTTCAATCGATTTGTGAGATTTGAACCTCTGTAAACTACTATCTTTTGACACTTATATTTTGACATTGCACATGCAAATACTTTTTCACGGATATTTTTTACGTCTTTAAACTAAACAAATTGAATGTGTACTGATTGCAATTATAATATGATAAAACATGGTTTATCTATTAACTGGAATAATCTTTACACTGACTATCAATAACAGTAAATGTTCGAAGAGGGGCATCTCATGTGAGTTTCACGGGAACATGATCTGCTTACCCTTCCGGAGCACCTGAGATCACCCCAGTTTTTGTGGGGTTCGTGTTGTAGTTTTAGTTTTCTATGTTGTGTCTTCTGTACTATTATTTGTCTGTTTGTCTTTTTATTTTTAGCCACGGCATTGTCAGTTTATTTTCAATCTATGAGTTTGACTGTCCCTCTGGTATCTTTCGTCCCTCTTTTTCAATCTAATTAATCCATCATTTTCATCTGATATTTATAATTTGATCTAATATTTAGCTGTAACATCACTATCTAAGGTAAATATGGGGATGCCCTCTCATGCTGATAAACGTGCTCAGAAGGTACCAGGCTTATAATTTAATACGCCAGCCGCGCGTTTCGTCTACATAAGACTCATGAGTGACGCTCATCTTTTGTTAGAAAGCCAAACAAGTACAAAGTTGAGAGCATTGAGGACCCAAAATTCCAAAAAACCAAAAAGTTGTGCCAAATACAGCTTAAGTTATATTTGCTTGGAATAAGAAAATCCTTAGTATTTTGAAAAATTCATACTTTTGCAAACAGTAAATTTATAAAATGACCATATAATTGATTTTCATGTCAACACCGAAGTGCGGACTTCTTGGCTGGTGATACCCTCGATGACAAAACGTTCACCAGCATTAATTAAGATTAACATGATTTTACCCGCAGGCATAAATAACTTTCGCTGCATTTTGCACAATTATTAGATTGTCCTGTTTTCAATTTTCGTCAATCTGAATATTTTGGTATTTGATTTTGAATTTTTGTTATTTTGATTGAAGCGACACTGTGAAGTCTTATAAAGACTACACGCGCATCTAGCGCACCAAATCAAAAGCTTGTTTACAACCATTGACCTATGTGATGCTTATGATGAAGAAAGTGTATCATCAGGCCATTAGTAGGCTTTTTTACATAAACTATCATTGATACGTATGTTTTCCGAAACTATTGACTGCATTTTTTATTGTTCCCCAGTACAGAGTCCTATAGTTTTTTTTTCTCTCTGATGAATTGTTTTCTTAGTGACATTTTGAATACATCTTCTTTGTTAATGGTTTCTTTTATTACTGGCATGTGCCTGTCCAATGTTATGAGTCTGTAGTTCAGTGGCTGTAGTTAGTTCATGTTTGTCATATTTGTATTTCGTTGATTATTTTGTTATAAATCAGGTTGTTAGTTTTCTCAATTGAATTGTTTCATACTTTTTCATATCGGGCTTTTAATATCCGCTGACAGTACGATTTGGGTTTTCCTCATTGTTGCAAAATATTGCTTACATCCACTTCATTAAAACGTTGGTGGATAGTTGACTCATTATCAATCATACCACATCTCTTATTTTAGATGAAAGTATTTGTTGTGTACCTAAATGAATTATTAATACATATGTTTCTTTTGCATGAAATTATATAAAATTTGTTTAGTAAGAAAGTGATTTTATTTACATTTCGCGCAGTAACTTTCTGTATGAATAAGACTTGTAAACAGTAAGCAATCATCGATTTATTTTAACATCTGGGGTATTATGGCATGTCCATATTTTCATCAACCATATATTTTTTCTAATGGTATGGACATTAGAATGAATAACTGAACGTTTCAACCTTAGTACGAACCTGTTTTGATTTATATTTGTGTTCAGGCAATTCAGATTAACATTTTTGATCAACATAATACTTTTAACCCTGACCTTGAGATAACGATACCCAATAACTTCATTGATTCATATGAAGTATAACGTCATAATTTCACACTGATATTAATATAAACTTATGAAAAGACCTTTAACTTGATTGAATATCTTCGATATTATATATTGAAATAACTTTTATTAAGATAAACGTTATTGGGATCTTTTCAAAACATGTTAGAGGAGCAATAATTCAGGTAAGTTTAGCTTTCTTTATCAATCAGATTATCAAGTATTGTACGCAGCACAGTCGCCATTATTAACTTATTGTGTATCGTTGTTTTACTTGTATGATTCGTGTGTTCCTTGAAACAAATGTTTGACTGTTTAAACAATATTATGCTGTCTTACGCTTCTTGCAATGCAGGACGGGTTCAGCTCTAGCAATCCTGATTTTTGTTTTTGTAATTTGTTTATGTTTGACATAAGGACAGAAATCAATCTAGCAGGATAACACACATGTATAGTTTTAAGTATGGTCTTAAAGATATTATTATATTACTTAAACACTTAAGCAAGACATTAAAATTATATAACTATAATTTTCGTACCAGTTAAGAAATATTTAAATCACCCAGGACAGATTGTAAGGGAACCATTTTTATTTATATATTCTTTTAGTGTAGGCGATAAGAAATATACTGTATGTTGTTCTATTCTTACACAATATTTCAAATATGCAATACTACCTTTCACAGAAAGTTTTTTCCTGAATTTTTTCAGCTATAGATATAAAAATTTTAATTAACATTATATGTTATTCTATCTTATATAGGTAAAAATTTCCATATACTAAAAATAACATCATCCTTTGCATCTATATGTTCCAGGCTAATTCCACAACAGATTTTGAGTGCTATCCAAATATTTTTGCTGTATACATATACTCCAAAAGATATGCAATAAGCTTTCTTTGGTTTCAATGCAAAAGTGCACAATTCTGTTTCTTATTAACCACATTTATAAAGAAAAGAGATTGTGTATACAATTCTATGTAATAACTTGAACTGACAATTTTGAAGTTTACTGTTTTTGATGCTTGAAATGCCATCGAGAAGATTTTTCCCCAATCATAAATTTTAACACATAAATTCTCAGACCATCTGTTTTGTTTTCGCAATCTTGATTTATTATGTGCCTCTAACAGGCCAATAGCCTGCAATCGATATCACTAAAATCATAAACATTTTATTGCGATTATTGTTGCCATTTGTGGCGTTTCTCATGATATTCATGATATTCATGTTTGATGTTTCATATTTCTATTTTGAATTGTATATACTCGGTTTCCCGAAGATTTTCTGGCGTACAACACAAAACAGGTTATTCTCTTTTAAAAGTATTTTTGTTATTTGTAGTTCATTAAATTAAAGGTTGTTCACATTATTGTCCTTGTGTGTATAGTTTTCCATTAGCAATTATACAAAATCAAATCGTTATTTTGTCTAATAGGTATATTTTAAATACTATATATAATCATGTGATACACACTTTTTCGAGCTAAAAGTAAATATAATAATTAATTTTCAATATTTGAATCTACCCAAAATGTAAACCATATAAATTGTTATTCAAGATTTTTATGTCTACGTTTAAAATCAGGCTCAGTGTGTCTGTCGTGCACATAGGAAGGTTCATTACCACCTGTACCAAACTAAAAATTAATTTTCCTAATCATATTTGAGTATGCCTATTAAAATTCGAACATTGTTTTGCACTCGGAATCCCTTTTAATAACTGTGAGGTTAGCTGTACATTTATATTAACATTCGTTATCAAAGCATAAACAAGAGGATAGTAGATGAAACCATCAAAGTGTATGCTTTAAAAATCAAACAAGTGTTACGAATTGGAGAATAAACATGTTGAACTCAATAGATGAGTATGTTTTGTGAAAACTATCGATAACATTTTACAAAACACATTTAGTAAATTTTATCATCGGTACGAGGACATCATTCGTTAATATAAATCAGCGTGCAAACATTTTATACGTTTAGGTATTTCACATCCATTCTTTTATGGTAATATTATATACAAAGCACAAAAGCTGTTTTGTCAGTAGTTGCTAGTAGTCCTTTGTTAATTTATATGTATCATTGTCATTTTGCCTAGTTACTTCTGTTACTTATTGTGACATCGAACTCGGACCTCTTGTAAACTGAGTTTACTGTGCGTATTACTGTGTGTCTGTTTATTCTTCATTGACTACAGATATAGGGAAGATATCATAAAACATGTTTAATTCTTCCGCATTTGTGCGCCTGGCTCAAATCAGGAACCTCTGGCCTTTGATAGTCTTGTATTTTTTTCATTTATATTAATAACTTTGTGTATATTGTACCAATCCATATTGAATGTTTGTGCTTTGTAAAATTTGTGCTTGTATTGGAATTTATATTTCTGCTCCTTTGGGGCGCTCATTGCAAAATAAGCATTATTATTATTTGTATTTGTATTTGTATTTGTATTTGTTTTGGAGTTAAGTGTGACGTTCATTTTCGTTAAACTAGTATACAGTTTAAAGATTCCAGCTTTAACCCACCTCTCGGTGCGGAATTATCTCGCTGGGTTGAAGACCAATTTGTTGCCTTGGGCTGTTTTTGCTCTATGGTGGAATTGTTGTGTTTTCGACACTTTCTCCATTTCCATTCCGAATTTCATTGACATGTTACGTCTCCAATAAGAAGCAAAAAAAAAAAAAAAAAAACTGATAAAGATTATAATGTTGACTGCTATATATAAAAAGAAGATGTGGTATGATTGCCAATGAGACAACTGTCCACAAGAGACCAAAACGACACAGAAAATACAGTATAAGAAATAGATGATTAATTATGATAATAGAATAAGTAGACAGCTCTCACAAGCAAAAACCCCGAACTGTAAAATATAAGGGCATACACTACAGGCACATACCCCATTTTTGACATTTTACCGATTATGTCCGGTTGTTTTGTTCACACATTGAAGTCAATATAATGGAATTTTATGCGACTGTCATACAACTGAGAGGTTAAGCAAGATTCACCATCAGGTTTAATTCAGGTGATATTAAAGAGATAACGTTATCCAATAAAAGAACATGTTTACAACTTCTCAACGTATAGACTGTACACAATCCAGTCCATGTTATTATATACTCATAACATGGACATCCCAATCCTACGAAATGTATCAAAGATTACCAGCGTGTTCTTGTAGGTATTAGGACCGTTTTATCCAATGCTTCAGTTTTATCTCATTGATTAGAAAAGGACTCTTTAAATAAGAAAAATATGGGGCGTAGTTGGTCCTTTGGAAGAGAATATAAATGTTCCAGTCAAATATTTTCTCACTACCAAGGGCATTCGGACAATGTGCCGTTCATAATAAGACATATATTGCAGAAACACACTAAAAGTAAAATCACAAAAACAGAACTCGAGGAAAATTCAAAACGGAAAGTCTCTAATCAAATGGCAAAATCAAATGATAAAACACATGAAAGGAATGGACAACAACCGTCATATTCCTGATTTGGTACAGGCATTTTCAAATGTAGAAAATGGTGGATTAAACCTGGTTTTATAGCGCTAAACCTCTCACTTTTACGACAGGCGCATCAATTTTCATTATATTGACAATGATGCGTGAAAAAAAGGTCACAAATAGGGTACAAAACAACACGGACCCCACCAAAACTAGGGTGATTTCAGGTGCTCTGGAAGGGAACAGATCCTGCTCCACGTGTGGCACACTTCGTGTTGCTAATGTTGTTACATAACCTGTAAATAGTCTAATTTGGTAGGTCACATTCGTAAAAGGGAAGGGATTATAGTTACGACATAAGGAACATATCCGATATCATCTGTATAACGAATATTCCATAACGGTCAACCAACTCGTGATGGCGTCCGTCATATTTACGAAGTGATGATTACAACTTCACCATTTGGATTTCTTGGTTTAAAATGAAAAGGTCACAATTGGGAAGCTGGAATCATCACTTGTATCATAAAGTTTTGTTTTCAACCGACCCTCATAGTCGATTTCTAGATATAAGTCCGAATCAAATGGCAAAATCAAAAGCTCAAACACATCAAACGAATGGATAACAACTGGCATATTCCTGACTTGGTACAGGCATTTTCTTATTTAGAAAATGGTGGAATGAACCTGTTTTATAGCGCTAAACCTCTCAATTGTATGACAGTCGCATCAAATTCCATTATAATTACAACGATGCGTGAACAAAATAAGACATAATAGGTAAAATTGTCAAAATATGGGTACAGCAATCATCATTGTGTCACAATCTCAAAACAAACAAATATTTTACAAAAGCACAAAAGCATCTATCAAATTTAACAACCACATTCATTGTTTTGCGTGTTTGACGTCAGAAAATGTAAACGTCACACAGGAAGAAATATAAAATAATTTTGTATTTGAAAGTATTTAAAACAAAATACAATTTCACATTTTTACACTAATGCATTGTTAATTTGTTCTAATCATCCTAGAACATGCATGCAGTTTTCTTTTTTTTTTTTTAAATGTTTTAATCTTCTTTGGTTTTATTGCACAAAACGTATACCATACAGTAGTAATTTAAAGAAGAAACTGGATAATACTATGTTGTTAAGAACATGCATTGTTTATGAATATTTTGATGTATGGTTAGCGAACAATTTATATGTTATATGTTAATCATGTTAATATGTTTAAACAAAAGGAATTGTATTGACCATATAAATTGTACTGATCAAACGAGAAAATTATAAGATAAACTTCAATTGGAAAATCAAACATTACTAGGATCTTTTATAAAGTTAGTAAAGGTTAAGTTAAAGGACGGGTTTGATAATAGCAATCATTCATTAGTATCTATACAATTTGTTCACATTTAAATCGTTATCATATCTTTTTGACAATAGGGTGTATGTGTGCAGTCATATACAATTTGTTCACATTTAAATCGTTATCTTATCTTTTTGACAATAGGGTGTATGTGTGCAGTCATATACAATTTGTTCACATTTAAATCGTTATCATATCTTTTTGACAATAGGGTGTATGTGTGCAGTCATATATGTTTAAAATAATCATGGTATCGTTTCGTATGGTTAAATGAATAACAAATCAGGTTCAATTTTAGGCAAAATCATGCATTACCTTTTTATAAAGATACATTACCCTAATTTACGAGCAGGTTGCTGTGTTAGTTACTGAAATTTAGGACAAGGTTTTTACAGACTTTGACTACCCATTTGGTCGAATTGACGATTTATAAATAATCTTTATACGATAATAAAAGGTTCTTTATGTTGATATAAGAAGATGTGGTTTGAGTGCCAATGAGACAAATTCCATCCAAGTCAAAATTTGTAAAGTATATCAAAGTACAGACTTCAACACGAAGCCTTGGCTCACACCGAATAGCAAGTTTAAAAGGACCCCAAAATAACTAGTGTAAAACCATTCAAACAGAAAACCCAACGGTTTAATCTATATAAAACAAGAAACACAAGAAAACGAGAAACACGAGAAACCCCAGTTTCGGTGGAGTTCGTGTTGTTTAGTTTTAGTTTTCTATGATGTGACTTGGGTACTATTGTTTGCCTGCTTTTTTTTTTTTTTTTTTTTCTATTTTAGCCATGGCGTTGTCAGTTTATTTTCAATTTATTCCAGTACTAAGTCTGAAATCGTTCAAATTCATTTGTGTATTTTTTATTCTAAACTCTTCTCCAAAACTTATAGCTCTGATCATCATAAAAACATTTAAACAAAATTAAATTTGTCCTATTGATTTGTTGATATTGCAAGTATTTTAATGATCATTCCGTAAATTTATAAAAGAACTTATTCCTGGCTATTTTGATAATAGTGGACCCCTCTTATTTGTTATGGTTACAAAAATCTTCCTGGAAATATTTGTTTAAATATAGCGAAGTATATAAAGATGTCAGTATCATTGACAATACACTTTCGTCATGAAATTGAAGTAATTCCAAATACATTGATGGACCAATTCCCATGAAATAACAGGAGACCTAAGCATATTCCATGACCGAGAGAGCTGAAATAATTCCGCAGTAAAGGATCTAAATATAGTCCCTCGACAATAACTGATTGGCAAGATTGTCGTAACATCATCCACGAATCACTCCGTACATACTGCACTCTTTTCTATTTCTAATGATAATACAAGACATGCTGCCAAAAGGCAAATTCACCAGCATTCTATCAATTTCTGGAAAATGACATCTGTAACAAACAAAGACTTTAATCTACTTCGTAATCAAAAGAACCGAATAATAATGAATTATATACACTTCGTCTTATTATCTTATTCAGAAAAGCTTGCACACCTAATTACATGGGCATTTAAACAGTCAGATTGGGAATATATATGTTCAAACTCTTTATATCATTTTAAGTAACATCAAACGAAAAAACTATGTCTATTAAACCTGCTTTGATACGATAACTGCACTGGATTATTTGCTAAATAAATCGTCAAGTTACTTAATATAAAAAGAAGATGTGGTATGATTGCCAATGAGACAACTGTCCGCAAGAGACCAAAATGACACAGAAATTAACAACTATAGGTCACCGTACGGCCTTCAACAATGAGCAAAGCCCATACCGCATAGTCAGCTATAAAAGGCCCCGAAATGACAATGTAAAACAATTCAAACGAGAAAACTAACGGCCTTATTTATGTACAAAATGAACGAAAACAAATATGTAACACATAAACAAACGACAACAACTGAATTACAGGCTCCTGACTTGGGACAGGCACATACATACATAGTGTGGCGGGGTTAAACATGTTAGCGGGATCCCAACCTCCCCTAACCTGGGACAGTGATATAACAGTACAACATAAGAACGAACTATAAAAATCAGTTGAAAAGGCTTAACTCATCAGATGGACAAAATACAAGTGGACGTGGCAGGGTACTTGTACATCCCAACAACAAAAGACACTATGAACAGATCTGAGAGTACTCGCAGTTATCTGACAGCTAGTTCAAAGCCACTAACAACTAATAAAAAATCATGCATCTAAGACTAAATTATCAATCCGTACACATCCAACATCCAATGGATTTAGTGTAAAGACGTCATAAACAGTCAGAGAAAACATGACCTTGTGCAATGCCAAGATACAGGTATCGACAGATTGTAGATCCATGAATGTGTATATGTATATAACATACTAGTAATATTTAGTTTGCTTTTAATTTACTGATAACAAAATCAATATTTATACCAATAAAACAATATTCAATGATCTTATTACAGTGTTGAATTGGTAACCTTTTAGAATAAGTTTATTTAAAGGAGCGATAAGTTTACAAGGATCATTTCTAAATTTCCGGGCACGGTTAACAACATTTCCGTAAATATGAGGATGTGCTATCCCGTTTGAAATAAGTTTAAGTCCAGTTATTGCTGACCTGTTTCTTGACTGATACGAGGTACAGTTTATGGCTAAATCAATCAAAGACCAATCTAAACAACATCTGATACAAAATTTAAATGGCACTTTTAGATATTAGGATGATACATTAGCTCTCAATAATGACGACTTCAGTGTGTATACTAAAGAGATTTATCTTGCTGACCTGACTTTAAATAGGCAAAATAACCATTTCACTGATCTTGATATCTATATCTTTAAGGAAGCTTAATACAAAAAGTACGATAAAAATATGATTTTTATTTCCTATCGTTAATTATCCATTTTAGATCGTGACGTTCCCTTGTCACCATCTTATGGTGTTAATATCTGTTTATCTAAAGGTCATTCAAACCCACCCAAACAGAAATGATTGATATATTTTCAATATTTATATGCTAATATGCACTGGTAATTTAAAAAGTATTTGTTTTGCTTTCTATACTAATATGCTCATATGCATTGATAATTTTCTTAGAATAATCATAGATTATATATATCATGTATATTGTTGACACTATTTTTATATGACTACGGATATTTTCTGGTGTTTCACCTCTAATTGTTAACGTGGCGAGGATCTTCAGCGGTCCCTACGTTTCACAGATTGTTATAGAATATGGATCATACACAGGAGATCCAGTTTGTCGCGAAATATTATTCAGCTACAATAAATGATCTTATAACAACTACATTTATTTTTATTTTATTTGATTAAGGTTTATAACTTCCAGCTCGATTGTCTTGAAAATTTATTCTCTTATTTTCTTTTAAACATGATTCTCATTGGTTATTTTCAACAGTCAGATATCAATGTTTTTGATAGATCGTTCCAATTGCTTCACTGTTTGGTGGAATTTAGTAGCACGCTTTTTTCTTTTCCTTATAAACTGTGAACTTTTGCCCTGTTTCATGCATCATTCATTTCATTATTCATATTATGTATGTATACAAGTTTGTTTGTCTCTTATTGTTTTGAATCTGCTTATTACTCGTATTTCTTAAATAATTTTAGAAGCATATTAGAGATGTACTGCGCCTTGTTAATTTTTCTTGTAATTTTGTGTGTCTTTTATATGCTAAGGGTCTCCACTGCTGAGTTATATTTAGTGATAAAGACAATTGTTTTAACATATGTTTTTGTTGTTAGTCAGTAAATCATTTCGTCCTTAGTTTCAGGTAAATGTAATGGCTTCATCTATTTCTGTTTGCTTATAATTTCTTTGTCATAATTTTCTCTAAATGAATTAATGATCTTGGTACGTTAATAGATATCGTTTGTGTTCCTTATATATAAAGGATAATCTCTCCTTTGATTATGCTTTTAGGATGACTACTATTTCTATCTAAGTATTGAAAAGTTTCTTGTTTATTTCTGAAAGTCTTGCGAACTAGGATTCAAGAATCCAAAATCTATTGCCTTTATTTACTTCAGTTTCTAAAAATATAATTCTCTCCGATGATATTTTGTATGTCAATGCTAGGTATTTACGTACTTTGTTTGCCATTATGAAAAATTCTTGGAGTTCGTTTTGTTACCATTAAATATGATGAATCCAAAATCTCTATATCTACTGCAGAAAGCTATTTTCTCTGTATGTGAATACTGTGATAATATATGCTCTTAAATTTCAAACATTCTTGCATCAGCTAATTCTGCTGATGTAGCACCTCCATTGGGACACTAATTCGCTGTCTGTATGTTTTACTGTTAAATGTGAATTCATTATTCCTCGATATGATTTCTAAAGATTTTATTATATCTTCAATGGGTGAAATTTAAATGGGATAATTATTGCATGCTAATTTCTTTGTTACTCCTTTGAGAGCTTCAATTATCTCAAATTATTCTCAGTTTGTATACATATTGCTTGCATCAAATGTAGCTAATGAAATATTGATGTTTATGTGTGATTCTCAAGTTTCTGAACAAAGTATCTGTTATCTTTGCACAAGTGGTAATACAATGCGATCTATAAAATGAGATATATAATGGAATGGTGTGCCAAGTAGATACTATAGGTTTGCCTGAGAAAGCATATTCCATGATTTCTGGAGGATTGTTTTCTATTTCAAGTAGGATTTTGGTCAAATTTGGTGTGTTTGTGGCAAAAGAAAAAGTTTTCCTGTTTTTTTTTTTTTTTTTGGGGTTAAATAAATTCTGTAATAAAAATCTATATGCAAACTTATCTATTCGGTCATTCTTTTGCTATTTTTCAAGATCGTGTATAAGCTTTGTGGTATTTGCTATTCTTGATGGATTTATTTCTTAATAATAGAGTTCATTCCATCACTGTCTCAAACCTTCCAGAGCACCTGAGATCACCCTCAGTTTTGGTGGGGTTCGTGTTGTTAGACTTTAGTTTTCTATGTTGTGTCATCTGTACTATTATTTATCTGTTTGTCTTTTTATTTTTGGCCATGGCGTTGTCAGTTTGTTTTCGATCTATGAGTTTGAATGTCCCTCTGGTATCTTTCGCCCTCTTCTATGATATATGTTATTTTGTCGAGAATACAGAGAGTTTTTGTCTGCTTTCTTTGTTTTTACCAGGTTCTTGAAAGCTTTTTGTTAATTATCGTTAAGATCTGGTGTGATCTTATTCATATGTTTTTGCTTAATTCATATTTAGTTGAAAATAAATAATATTTTATGGTACTGCATTAATAGGCTGTTTTTATATTCACTATTTATATAAAATGGATGATCTGAATCATGTTTGCTGTCGTGGAATAGATAGTTAGAATAGAAATAAACACATTTATTATAAAATCAGTTGGTGGCATGCTAAGTGTTATGTTCTTCTAATAAATGTTATGATAGCACGACACTAAACAAATAACGGAGGGATTGTCAATTTGATTAGTTTTCTCTGATTCTTATATAACATCGATATCGGATTTCTTTTATACGGAGTTTTACTGTGCATATTGCTTTGTGATTATTTATTTAAAATTTGCTAGAGGT
Source organism: Mytilus coruscus (assembly GCA_017311375.1). Taxonomy (NCBI): domain Eukaryota; kingdom Metazoa; phylum Mollusca; class Bivalvia; order Mytilida; family Mytilidae; genus Mytilus; species Mytilus coruscus. Next base: position 98,949,380 of record CM029597.1, on the reverse strand, counting down.
ATAGACAGAAGGTTGATATCTCACAAAATGTTAAATCACAAACAAATGAACTCCGGGAAAATTCAAAACGGAAAGTCCCTAATCAAATTGCAAAATCAAAAGCTCAAACACATCAAATGAATGGATAACAACTGTCATATTCCTGACTTTGTACAGGCATTTTCTTAGGTAGACAATGGTGGATTGAACCTGGTTTTATAGCTAGCTTAACCTCTCACTTGTAAGACAGTCGCATCAAATTCCTTTATATTGACAACGAAGCGTGAACAAAACAAACAGAGACAAAAGGTAAAAATGTCAAAATTAGGGTACAGCAGTCAACATTGTGTTATAGTCCAAATCACAAAAAAAAAAAAAAATGTCAATAAAGAAAAAAAAACAAAAAGACAAATAGACAAAAACATTAGCATTGACGAACGACAAGAGTACAAAATTTACCATAGCACAATAACACAATGACGGGATGTACGAGTACGGAGCCACGTCAAATGGCGCTACCAAACATAGACTAAACAGTAAAAAATACCATGAATAATCCACAAAAAAAAAAAGAATACTATAACACGTTATTAAGATGATTAATAATGTCAGTACCTAAAATATATATTTCAAGACCATCATGTATTATTTTGAAGTTGATATGGAATATTTATCAACAAGGTCTAAGAATTTTCCGATGAGCTTTTTAAGAAAAAGGACGAGACGTGAAAACATGCCTTCCGTTGCCTGGACAATTTTGACAATGCATGGGCGTTGTTTTATTTGTAACATGTGTATAACTGCCGCTTTTTGCGCCTGTCTAAAGTCAGGAGTCTCTGGCCTTTGTAGAGCATGTGTGATGGTTTTTTAAATTTTAATTCATTGATATGTTTCGGTGTATAGTCTGAATACCATTTTCGCTGAACTAGTACACATTTTTGTTAAGGGCCAGCTGATGCTTGCCTCCGGGTGTGGGAATTTCTCGCCATGTGACAATCCATTAGTGGCATTGGGCCGTTTTCTGCTCTTTGTCGTGTTTTGTTTCATTGACACATTCCCATTTCTATTCTCAATGTTAACGTTATGAATGTTTTCCATTGGAATTCTCTTATTTTTTCCAATATTATTTTTTCCTGATCGCCCCATACTTTTATCAAAATAAAATCGTACGCAAAACGTAAAATGTTTTAATTTGATATTATGAACTATATCTTTATTTATTATGTATCGAATATGTTAGATTATTAAACAATTTTGTTTAATTTTTTTTTTTTTGTCGTTTCTATCTAATATGAACATTTCATCAGAAAGCTTAATTTTTATTTTTATTAATATTTTGACAACTTCTAAAATTTTATGAAATTGATTGGTGTTGAACATTAAACTCTTGCCAATTCGGATAAATATTTATTTTTATCAACAAGTTTATTACATATAGAACAGCAACTATTGTATTTCTTCGATTTCATATTGCTATTAAGAAAAGAAGATAAAGAAATAGCTCATTTTGAAATGAAAGTTTTAAACATCAAATATTCAGTGCATTGTAAACGCTACATTGTCGTGTAAGCATACCCTTCATGTATCAATATGTTATACGAATTTCTTACATTTCATTTGAGATCATTTGTGATATAAAATTCATCAGTAGCTTACTTCAAAATTCAGATGCATATCATTACCAACGTAACTGTATGGTTAGTCTTCAGAGACTTAAGATGTTGTGTTTGAGTAACAGGAGATCAAAGAGAAAATTAGATTTTAAACTTAAAAGGGGAAAATTCATCATATTTGGAACAACTTTTCTAGATAAGGAGTCTACTTATTTTAATAATTAAGAAGATATATATTAAAGTCCAGGAATATTACAAAATTCTTGGATATATTTTGACCATATAATACCAGATAGATGTATAGTTCTTTGGGAAATGGTTCTTCAAATAATATTAATTATGCCCTTTTGTACTAAAATGTGTTTTTACAAAACAAATACTGTCTATCACTTGAAATGTACTCCTCATTAAAAGAGATATTACATTGAGGGATACTCATCATTTTAGGGTTGTTCCCAACCTGATCATGACTTGGATGGAGAATTGTCTCATTGGCACTCATACCACATCTTATTTATATACAAAGTGCCAAAAAGACAAAGAATTAAAATGAGAACACCAAAACGACAGAGACACAGACAACCATCATATAACACAAAAAACTAAAATGTACACGTATGAACGAACAGCTTGAACCCAAAAAACTAGAGGTGAACACAGGTATTCTGGAAGGATGAGCAGTTCCTGCTTCTTGCAAGACAACCGCCATGTCCCGTGAAGGAGGAAATACATCTATGATAATTCAATGGAGATCGTTTAAAGCAATTGAAATAATTATTCAATTATTTTTAGGTGAACAGGAATAAAGATCACATCATATCAAAGTACATGTGGTAAATCAAGTTTTATACCATCTTATTTTGATAAATATTGTCAAAACCTATTATTTTATGTTTTCAAAAAATTATGATCGCTCGCCTTTACTTTTCAAGCTTCGGCGTATATATTTGCAAATTAATTTTTTTATTAAAATTTTCAAATCGTTCGCTGGTGCCAATTTTTGGAGTCGAAAATCCGTAGAACAAGAAATTAAATTGGTGTGGCCTCACATGCACTTTATGTGTGCTACCTCAATTTGTATTTGTGAGATTTGAACTTCTGTAAACTACTATCTTTTGATACTTATATTTTGACATTGCGCATGCAAATACTTGTTCACGGATATTTTGTTGACGTCTTAAAACTAAACAAATTGAATGTGTACTGATTGCAATTATAATATGATTTAACATGGTTTATCTGTTAACTTGAATAAGCTTTATACTGACTATCAATAACAGTAAATGTTCGAAGAGGGCATCTCATGTGAGTTTCACGGGAACAGGATCTGCTTACCCTTCCGGAGCACCTGAGATCACCCCAGTTTTGAGTGGGATTCGTGTTGCTTAGTCTTTAGTTCTCTATGTTGTGTCTTCTGTACTATTATTTGTCTGTTTGTCTTTTTATTTTTAGCCACGGCGTTGTCAGTTTATTTTCAATCTATGAGTTTGACTGTCCCTCTGGTATCTTTCGTCCCTCTTTTCAATCTAATTAATCCATCATTTTCATCTGATATTTATAATTTGATCTTATAATTAGCTGTAACATCACTATCTAAGGTAAATATGGGGATGTCCTCTCATGCTGATAAACGTGCTCACATGGTACCAGGCTTATAATTTAATACGCCAGCCGCGCGTTTCTACATAAGACTTATGAGTGACGCTCATCTTTTGTTAGAAAGCAAAACAAGTACAAAGTTGAAGAGCATTGAGGACCCAAAATTCCAAAAAGTTGTGCCAAATACGGTTTAGGTTATCTTTGCCTGGAATAAGAAAATCCTTAGTATTTTGAAAAATTCATACTTTTGCAAACAGTAAATTTATAAAATGACCATATAATTGATTTTCATGTCAACACCGAAGTGCGGACTTCTTGGCTGGTGATACCCTCGATGACAAAACGTCCACCAGCATTAATTAATATTAAGATGATTATACCCACAGGCATAAATAACTTTCGCGGCATTTTGCACAATTATCAGATTGTCCTCTTTTCAATATTTGTCGATCTGAATATTTTGGTATTTGATTTTGAATTTTGTTATTTTGATTGTAGTGACACTGTGAAGTCTTATAAAGAATACACGCGCATCTAGCGCACCAAATCATCAGCTTGTTTACAACCATTGACCTATGTGGATGCTTATGATGACGAAAGTTTATCATCAGCCCATTAGTCAGTATTTGTTTTCATAAACTATTATTGATACGTACATTTTCTTAAACTATTGACAGCGTTTTTGATTTTTTTCCCAGCACAAAGTCCTATAGTACTTTTTCTCTATGATAATTTGTTTTCTTAGTAACATTTCTAATACATCTTATTTGTTAATGGTTTCATTTTGTTAATGGTATGTGCCTGTCCAATGTTATGAGTCTTTAGTTCAGTGGCTGTAGTTAGTCTATGTTTGTCATATTTGTATTTCGTTAATTGTTTTGTTATAAATCAGGTTGTTAGTTTTCTCCATTGAATTGTTTCATATTTTTTCATATCGGGCTTTTAATATCCGCTGACAATACGATTTGGGTTTTTCTCATTGTTGCAAAATATTGCTTACATCCACTTCATTAAAACGTTGGTGGATAGTTGACTCATTATCAATCATACCACATCTCCTTTCTTAGATGGAAGTATTTGTTGTGTACCTAAATGAATTATTAATACCTGTGGTCCTTTTGCATGAAATTATGTATTTATTAAGAAATTAATTTTATTTATATTTCGCGCAGTAACTTTCTGTATGAATAGACTTGTAGACAGTAAGCAATCATCGATTTATTTTAACATCTGGGGTATTATGGCATGTCCATATTTTCATCAACCATATTTTTTTCTAATGGTATGGACATTAGAATGAATAACTGAATGTTTTCAACTGAGTACGAACCTGTTTTGATTTATATTTGTGTTCTCACAATTCAGATTAACCTTTTGATCAACATTACTTGTTAACCTTGACCTTGAGATAATGATACCTAATAAATATCATTGCTGAATATGTAGTATAACGTCATAATTACACACTGGTATGGATACGAAACTATCGAAAAGACACACATTTTAACGTGATGGAATATCTTCGATATTATATATTGAAATGACTTTTATTAGGATAAACGTTATTAGGATCTTTTCAAAAACATGTTCGTAAACGGTTAGAGGAGCAATAATTCAGGTAAGTTTACCTTTCTTTATCAAGCAGATTATCAAGTATTGTACGCAGCAACATTATAAACAGATTGTGTATCGTTTGTTTTACTGGTATTATTCATGTGTTCCTCAAAACAAATGTTTGACTGTTTGATCAATGTTATGCTGGCTCACGCTTGTTGCAAGGCAGGACGGGTTGAGCTCTCGCAGTCCTGATTTTTTTTTTGTAATTTGTTTTTTTTACATAAAGGCAGAAAACAATCAAGCAGAATTACACAAATGTACAGTTTTAAGTATGGTCCTAAAGATATTATTATATTTCTTCAACACTAAATAGTAAGACATTAAAACAAAATATAACTATAATTTTCGTACCAGTTAAGAAATATTTAAATCACCCAGGACAGATTGTAAGGCAACCATTTTTATCTATATATATTCTTTTAGTGTAGGCGATAAGAAATTTACTGTATGTGTCTATTCTTACACAATATTTCAAATATGCAATATTACCTTTCACAGAAAGTTTTTCCTGAATTTTTCAGCTATAGATACAATAATTTTAATTATCATTATATGTTATTCTGTCTTATATAGGTAAAAATTTCCCAATACTAAACATAACATCATCCTTTGCATCTATATGTTTCAGGCTAATTCCACATTTTAATAATAGATTTCGAAGTGCTATCCAAATATTTTTGCTGTATACATATACTCCAAAAGATATGCAATAAGCTTTCTTTGGTTTCAATGCAAAATGCACAATTCTGTTTCTGATTAACCACATTTATAAAGAAAACAGATCGTGTATACAATTCTATGTAATAACTTGAACTGACAATTTTGAAGTTTACTGTTTTTGTTGCTTGAAATGCCATCGAGAAGATTTTTCCCCAATCATAAATTTTAACACATAAATGCTCAGACCATCTGTTTTGTTTTCGCAATCTTGATTTATTATGTGCCTCTAACAGGCCAATAGCCTGCAATCGATATCACTAAAATCATAAACATTTTATTGCGATTATTGTTGCCATTTGTGACGTTTCTCATGATATTCATGATATTCATGTTTGATGTTTCATATTTCTTTGATGAATTGTATATGTTCGGTTTCCCCGAAGATTCTCTGCTTTACAACTCAAAACAGGTTATTCTCTTGTAAAAGTATTTTTGTTATTTGTAGTTCATTAAATTAAAGGTTGTTCACATTATTGTCCTTGTGTGTATAGTTTTCCCATTAGCAATTATACAAAATCAAATCGTTATTTTGTCTAATAGGTATATTTTAAATACTATATATAATCATGTGATACACACTTTTTCGAGCTAAAAGTAAATATAATAATTAATTTTCAATATTTGAATCTACGTAAACCATATAAATTGTTATTCAAGATTTTTATGTCTACGTTTAAAATCAGGCTCAGTGTGTCTGTCGTGCACATAGGAAGGTTCATCTAGGGCACACTCAAATTTGATGAGAGAGAGAGAGAGAGAGAGAGAGAGAGAGAGAGAGAGAGAGAGAGAGCCTTGCATCTTTACATTTGGGTAGAAGGGTGGCTTTGATACTGAAATGCGGATTTGTTTTAGATATGATATCGAACATTTATTAAATAGGGCGATAAGATCATATGTAAAATTCGAACATTGTTTTGCACTCGGAATCCCTTTTAATAACTGTCAGGTTAGCTGTCATTTATGTTAACATTCATTATCAAAGCATAAACAAGAGGATAGTAGATGAAACCATCAAAGTGTATGCTTTAAAAATCAAACAAGTGTTACGAATTGGTGAATAAACATGTTGAACTCAATAGATGAGTATGTTTTGTGAAAACTATCGATAACATTTTACAATACACATTTAGTAAATTTTATCATCGGTACGAGGACATCATTCGTTAATATAAATCAGCGTGCAGACATTTTATACGTTTAGGTATTTCACATCCATTCTTTTATGGTAATATTATATACAAAGCACGAAAGCTGTTTTGTCAGTAATTGCTAGTAGTCCTTTGTTAATCTATATGTATCATTGTCAGTTTGCCTAGTTACTTCTGTTACTTATTGTGACATCGAACTCGACCCTCTTGTAAACTGAGTTTACTGTGCGTATTACTGTGTGTCTGTTTATTCTTCATTGACTACAGATATAGGGGAAGATATCATAAAACATGTTTAATTCCTCCGCATTTGTGCGCCTGGTTCAAATCAGGAACCTCTGGCCTTTGATAGTCTTGTATTGTTTTCATTTATATTAATAACTTTATCTATATTGTACCAATCAATATTGAATGTTTGTGCTTTGTAAAATTTGTGCTTGTATTGGAATTTATATTTCTGCTCCTTTGGGGCGCTCATTGCAAAATAAGCATTATTATTATTTGTATTTGTATTTGTATTTGTATTTGTTTTGGAGTTTAGTGTGACGTTCATTTTCGTTAAACTAGTATACAGTTTAAAGATTCCAGCTTTAACCCACCTGTCGGTGCGGAATTATCTCGCTGGGTTGAAGACCAATTTGTTGCCTTGGGCTGTTTTTTTTTTTTTTTGCTCTATGGTGGAATTGTTGTCTTTTCGACACTTTCTCCATTTCCATTCCGAATTTCATTGACATGTTACTTCTCCAATTAGAAGCAAAAAAAAAAAAAAACCGATTAAGATTATAACGTTGACTGCTATACCACATTTTTGACATTTTTACCGATTATGTCCGGTTGTTTTGTTCACACATTGAAGTCAATATAATGGAATTTTATGCGACTGTCATACAACTGAGAGGTTAAGCAAGATTCACCATCAGGTTTAATTCAGGTGATATTAAAGAGATAACGTTATCCAATAAAAGAACATGTTTACAACTTCTCCACGTATAGACTGTACACAATCCAGTCCATGTTATTATATACTCATAACATGGACATCCCAATCATACGAAATGTATCAAAGATTACCAGCATGTTCTTGTAGGTTTTAGGACCGTTTTATCCAATGCTTCAGTTTTATCTCATTGATTAGAAAAGGACTCTTTAAATAAGAAAATATGGGGCGTAGTTGGTCCTTTGAAGAGAATATAAATGTTCCAGTCAAATATTTTCTCACTACCAAGGGGCATTCGGACAATGCGCCGTTCATAATAAGACATATATTGCAGAAACACACTAAAAGTAAAATCACAAAAACTGAACTCCGAGGAAAATTCAAAACGGAAAGTCCCTAATCAAATGGCAAAATCAAATGATAAAACACATCAAACGAATGGACAACAACTGTCATATTCCTGATTTGGTACAGGCATTTTCAAATGTAGAAAATGGTGGATTGAACTTGGTTTTATAGCGATAAACCTCTCACTTGTACGACAGGCGCATCAATTTCCATTATATTGACAATGATGCGTGAAAAAATGTCACAAATAGGAGTACAAAAACAACACGGACCCCACCAAAACTAGGGGTGATTTCAGGTGCTCTGGAAGGGAACAGATCCTGCTCCACGTGTGGCACACTTCGTGATGCTCATGTTGTTACAAAACCGGTAAATAGTCTAATTTGGTAGGTCACATTCGTAAAAGGGAAGGGATTGTAGTTACGACATAAGGAACATATCCGATATCATCTGTATAACGAATATTCCATAACGGTCAACCAACTCGTGATGGCGTCCGTTATATTTACGAAGTGATGATTACAACTTCATCATTTGGATTTCTTGGTTTAAAATGAAAAGGTCACAATTGGGAAGCTGGAATCATCACTTTTATTATAAAGCTTTGTTTTCAACCGACCCTCATAGTCGATTTCTAGATATAAGTCCGAATCAAATGGCAAAATCAAAAGCTCAAACACATCAAACGAATGGATAACAACTGGCATATTCCTGACTTGGTACAGGTATTTTCTTATTTAGAAAATGATGGAATGAACCTGTTTTCATAGCGCTAAACCTCTTACTTGTATGACAGTCGCATCAAATTAAAATTGTCAAAATATGGGTACAGCAATCCTCATTGTGTCACAATCTCAAAACAAACAAATATTTTACAAAAGGCACAAAAGCATCTATCAAATTTAACAACCACATTCATTGTTTTGCGTGTTTGACGTCAGAAAATGTAAACGTCACACAGGAAGAAATATAAAATAATTTTGTCATTCAAAGTATTTTAAAAAAATACAATTTCACATTTTTACACTAATGCATTGTTAATTTGTTTTAATCATCCTAGAACATGCATGCAGTTTTCTCTTTTTTAAAATGTTTTAATCTTCTTTGGTTTTATTGCACAAAACGTATACCATACAGTAGTAATTTAAAGAAGAAACTGGATAATACTATGTTGTTAAGAACATGCACTGTTTATGAATATTTTGATGTATGGTTAGCGAACAATTTATATGTAATATGTTAATCATGTTAATATGTTTAAACAAAAGGAATTGTATTGACCATATAAATTGTACTGATCAAACGAGAAAATTATAAGATAAACTTCAATTGGAAAATCAAACATTACTAGGATCTTTTAAGAAAGTTAGTAAAGGTTAAGTTAAAGGACGGGTTTGATAATAGCAAGCATTCATTAGTATCTATACAATTTGTTCACATTTAAATCGTTATCATATCTATTTTGACAATAGGGTGTATGTGTGCAGTCATATACAATTTGTTCACATTTAAATCGTTATCATATCTTTTTGACAATAGGGTGTATGTGTGCAGTCGTATATTGAAAATATATCAAACAGAAATGATTAATATATTTTCAATATAAATATTGAAAATATATCAATCACCCAAACAGAAATGATTGATATATTTTCAATATTTATATGCTAATATGCACTTTTATTTCCTATCGTTAATTATCCATTTAAGATCATGACGTTCCTTGTCACCATCTTATGGTGTTAATATCTGTTTATCTAAAGGTCATTCAAACCCACCCAAACAGAAATGATTGATATATTTTCAATATTTATATTGAAAATATATCAATCACCCAAACAGAAATGATTGATATATTTTCAATATCTATATTGAAAATATATCAAACAGAAATGATTAATATATTTTCAATATAAATATTGAAAATATATCAATCACCAAACAGAAATGATTGATATATTTTCAATATTTATATGCTAATATGCACTGGTAATTTAAAAAGTATTTGTTTTGCTTTCTATACTAATATGCTCATATGCATTGATAATTTTCTTAGAATAATCATGATTATATATATCATGTATATTGTTGACACTATTTTTATATGACTACGGGATATTTTCTGGTGTTTCACCTCTAATTGTTTACGTGGCGAGGATTTTCAGCGGTCCCTACTTTTCACAGATTGTTATAAAATATGGATCATACACAGGAGATCCAGTTTGTCGGGAAATATTATTCAGCTACAATAAATGATCTCATAACAACTACATTTATTTTTATTTGATTAGGATTTATAACTTTCAGCTCGATTGTCTTAAACATTTACAAGCTATTCTATTATTTTCTTTTAAACATGATTCTCATTGGTTGTTTTCATCAGTCAGATATCAATGTTTTCTGATAGATCGTACCAATTGCTTCACTGTTTGGTGGAATTTAGTAGCACGCTTTTTCTTTTCCTTATAAACTGTGAACGTTTTGCCCCGTTTCATGCATCATTCATTTCATTATTCATATTATGTATGTATACAAGTTTGTCTCTTATTGTTTTGAATGTGCTTATTACTCGTATTTCTTAAATAATTTTAGAAACATATTAGTGATGTACCACGCCTTGTTAATTTTTCTTGTAATTTTGTGTGTCTTTCACATGCTAAGGGTCTCCACTGCTGGGTTATATTTAGTGATAAAGACAATTGTTTTAACATATGTTTTGTTGTTAGTCAGTAAATCATTTCGTCCTTAGTTTCAGGTAAATATAATGGCTTCATCTATTTCTGTCTGCTTATAATTTCTTTGTCATAATTTTTCTCTAAATGAATTAATGATCTTGGTACGTTAATAGATATCGTTTGTGTTCCTTATATATAAAGGCTGATCTCTCCTTTGATTATGCTTTTAGGATGACTACTATTTCTATCTAAGTATTGAAAAGTTTCTTGTTTATTTCTGAAAGTCTTGCGAACTAGGATTCCAGAATCCAAAATCTATTGCCTTTATTTACTTCAGTTTCTAAAAATATAATTCTCTCCGAGGATATTTTGTATGTGAATGCTAGGTATTTGCGTTCTTTGTTTGCCATTATGAAAAATTCTTGGAGTTCGTTTTGTTACCATTAAATATGATGAATCCAAAATCTCTATATTTACTGCAGAAAGCTATTTTCTCTGTATGTGAATACTGTGATAATATTTGCTCTTGAATTTCAAACATTCTTGTATCAGCTTATTCTGCTGATGCAGCACCACCCATTTGGACACAAATTCGCTGTCTGTATGTTTTACTGTTAAATGTGAATTCATTATTCCTCGATAAGATTTCTAAAGATTTTATTATATCTTCAATGGGTGGAATTTAAAAGATATAATTATTGCATGCTAATTTCTTTGTTACTCCTTTGATAGCTTCAGTTATCTCAAAATATTCTTAGTTTGTATACATATTGCTTGCATCAAATGTAGCTAATGAAATATTGATGTTTATGTGTGATTCTCAAGTTTCTGAACAAAGTCTTTGTTATCTTTGTACAAGTGGTAATACAATGCGATCTATAAAATGAGATATATAATGGAATGGTGTGCCAAGTAAAGATACTATAGGTTTGCCTGAGAAAGCATATTCCATGATTTCTGGAGGATTGTTTTCTATTTCAAGTAGGATTTTGGTCGAATTTGGTGCGTTTGTGGCAAAGGAATTTTTTTTTTTTTTTAATTAATTCTGTAATATAAATCTATATGAAAACTTATCTATTCGATCATTCTTTTGCTATTTTTCAAGATCGTGTATAAGCTTTGTGGTATTTGCTATTCTTGATGGATTTATTTTTTATAATAGAGTTCATTTCATCACTGTCTCAAACCTTCCAGAGCACCTGAGATCACCCCAGTTTTTGGTGGGGTTCGTGTTTTAGACTTTAGTTTTCTATGTTGTGTCATCTGTACTTTTATTTGTCTGTTTGTCTTTTATTTTTGGCCATGGCGTTGTCAGTTTGTTTTCGATCTATGAGTTTGAATGTCCTTCTGGTATCTTTCGTCCCTCTACTATGATATATGTTATTTTGTCGAGAATACAGAGAGTTTTTGTCTGCTTTCTTTGTTTTTACCAGGTTCCTGAAAGCTTTTGTTAATTTTCGTTAAGATCTGGTGTGATCTTCTTCAAAGTTTTTGCTTAATTCATATTTAGTTGAAAATAAATAATATTTTATGGTACTGCATTAATAGATATAAGAAGATGTGGTATGAGTGCCAATGAGGCAACTCTCCATCCAAGTCAAAATTTATAAAAGTAAACCATTATAGGTCAAAGTACGGTCTTCAACACGGAGCCTAGGCTCACACCGAACAGTAAGATATAAAGGGCCCCAAAATTACTAGTGTAAAACCATTCAAACGGGAAAATCAACGGTCTAATCTATATAAAATGGATAATCTGAATTGAATCATGTTTGCTGTCGTGGAATAGATAATTAGAATAGAAATAAACACATTTATTATAAAATCAGTTGTTGGCATGCTAAGTGTTATGTTCTTCTAATATATGTTATGATAGCACGACACTAAACAAATAACGGGAGGGATTGTCATTTTGATTAGTTTTCTCTGATTCATTTATAACATCGATATCAGACTTCTTTTATACGGAGTTTTACTGTGCATATTGCTTTGTGATTATTTATTTAAAATTTGCTAGAGGTATAGACAGAAGGTTGATATCTCATAAAATGTTAAACCACAATAAATACTGAACTCCGAGGAAAAATTCAAAACGGAAAGTCCCTAATCAAAGGGAAAATCAAATGCTCAAACACATCAAATGAATGGATAACAACTGTCATATTCCTGACTTTGTACAGGCATTTTCTTAGGTAGACAATGGTGGATTGAACCTGGTTTTATAGCTAGCTTAACCTCTCACTTGTATGACAGTCGCATCAAATTCCTTTATATTGACAACGAAGCGTGAACAAAACAAACAGACACAAAAGGTAAAATGTCAAAATTAGGGTACAGCAGTCAACATTGTGTTATAGTCCAAATCACAAAAAAAAAAAAAATGTCAATAAAGAAAAAAAAAAATAAATAGACAAAAACATTACCATTGACGAACGACAAGAGTACAAAATTAACCATAGCACAATAACACAATGACGGGATGTACAAGTACGGAGCCACGTCAAATGGCGCTACCAAACATAGACTAAACAGTAAAAAATACCATGAATAATCCACAAAAGAAAAAAAGAATACTATAACACGTTATTAAGATGATTAATAATGTCAGTACCTAGAATATATATTTCAAGACCATCATGTATTATTTTTGAAGTTGATATTGAATATTTATCAACAAGGTCTAAGAATTTTCCGATGAAGCTTTTAAGAAAAAGGACGAGATGTGAAAACATGCCTTCCGTTGCCTGGACAATTTTGACAATGCATGGGCGTTGTTTTATTTGTAACATGTGTAAAACTGCCGTTTTTTTGCGCCTGTCTAAAGTCAGTAGTCTCTGGCCTTTGTAGAGCATGTGTGATGTTTTTTTTAATTTTAATTCATTGATATGTTTCGGTGTATAGTCTGAATACCATTTTAGCTGAACTAGTACACATTGTTATGATATTGTAACTATTATATTTATTTAGTTGGCCTAATTTGTTTTGTGTGGCCTAAGAATGTTTACATTGTTTTATATACATTGTGTACAAAATAAAATACATTTTGTTACAACTATGCAGTTTAGAAATCACTGGAACAATCATTGATACTAATGGAATGATTAGAACTTTCTATTTCACTTACATAACGTTTCCAGAATGATCATAACAAAAGATGCGTAATTTATATTTCTAGAATTGTCTAGAAATTTCCGTTTGAGTATTTAAATGCAGACCCAAAAGTTAGTTGAATATAGAGATTTGGACATAGACATAGATAGACTTAGACATCGATAGACATCAACAGTTGGATTGACACTTTTATTTTCAAACTACATCATACTAGATTGTGACCAATTGGATATAATATTCTGTGGATTCCCGTGAAGATTTCCGGATAAAGAAAAGATAAAAGATTGGACTCATATTTTGACAGTTAAGTTGACATTTCTTTTGTGTAATACTTTTGTAAACTAGTGTATAATAAATCTTGTTAAATTTTATTATTGATTTGTGTCTTTTGTTTGCTACAATTAAAAGGCGATTTTCTGACATAACAGAAATTGGGGCTCAAGTCCGGGATAGCGTTAATATCTTATTTAAAAAAAAAATTTGTTCAGTATTTTTATTAGAAATAGCCAACAAAATTCTACAACATGGCATTTGAAGCCGGTAAATTTTTGAAAACGCCAGACCTGGAGAAGTTTGATAATTTAAAGAAAGAAGAATTAGTGTTGCTTGCTAAACATCTGAAATTAGACTTTAGAGTATCTATGAGAAAACAAATTATAAAAAATTTGGTAATAGACAAATTAGTTGACGCAGAAATTTTAGGTGAAGAGGCTCTTGATCTTAAGGTCGAAAACGTAGACGCTATCAAATTAAAACAGCTTGAATTAGAACATGAACTCAAAATAAAACAATTCGAAAAGAAGAAAGACAGGCAGAACTTCAAATGAAAGAAAGGTTAGAGATGGAGAAAAGAAAAGAAAAGAAAAGAAGATGAATTTAAATTAAAACAGGCAGAACTTGAAATGAAGGAAAGGTTAGAGATGGAGAAAAGAAAAATTGAAATGGTCAAAGGAGAAAGTAACACTAATGTACAGTCGAAATCAGAACATTTTGATGCAGCAAAAATATACGTTTGGTTCCCAGATTTTGTGAAAAACAGTCGATAAATATTTTCCACAGTTTGAGAAAATTGCTCATAATTTGAAATGGCCGAAGCCTTTTGGACTACAATGCTGCAAATTGTTTTTGAGGGCAAGGCCGTTGAAATTTACTCAGCACTTTCATCCGAACAAAGTTCTGATTATGACACGGTTAAAAGGAAGTTTTGAAAGCTTATGAGCTAGTGCCAGAAGCATATAGACAGAAGTTTAGATCTTATAAAAGTTTGACTCACAAACCTATGTTGAATTTGCTAGGAAAAGAAGACCTATTTGATAAATGGCTTACGTCAAAGAAAATAGATAACAATTTTAAGAACCTAAGACAACTGATGTTATTCGAAGAGTTCAAGCAATGTGTTCATTTAGACTTAAAACACATTTAGATGACAAAACTGTTGAGACATTACAAGATGCAGCTGTTATTTCCGATAATTATACCCTTTCACATAAAAGAAGTTTCAAAGGTCACAATTTTAATACTTCGAGTGGAAATTACAAGAATCAAAGCACTGAGCGTACTGTTAGTAAGCCTGTTGCACAGAATAAGAGTCAGTCTAGTTATAATATGTCTAGTCCGAAATTTGATACTTTTGAGAAGAAGTCACTGACTTGTGCTTATTGTAAGAAGAATGGTCACCTGATGGCTGATTGTTTCAGACTCCAGAAGAAGAATGAAAGAGATAATAAGCCCAAGACCAGTGCTTGTACGACATCCCGTGTTACCAATACGTTGGAATGTCCTGCGAGTTAGGCTTTTAAGTCCAGTTTTGTGATTACATGGAGGATTATAAATAGATATAGGAAGATGTGGTGTGAGTGCCAATGAGACAACTCTCCATCCAAATAACAATTTATAAAAGTAAACCATTATAGGTCAATGTACGGCCTTCAACACGGAGCCTTGGCTCACACCGAACAACAAGCTATGTCTGATGGGTTTGTTTCTATTGTTGATAATACTACTCCTCAGCCTATTAAGATTTTACGGGACACTGGAGCTTCTCAGTCTTTATTGTTAGAAGGTGTGTTGCCTTTGTCCGAGGAGACTTCTGTTTGTGCCTCCGTTTTGTTACAAGGTGTGGAGTTAGGTTGTATAGATGTTCCCTCCATCGTATTTATCTGAAGTCAGATTTGATAACTGGACCAGTTGTTGTGGGTGTTCGTCCTAATCTCCCTGTTGAGGGTGTTTCATTATTGCTAGGAAATGATCTAGCTAGGAACAAAGTGGTTGCTGAACCAATTGTTACCAGTGAACCGGTGGTGGATGTTAAATCACCTGAAGATGATGCTGAACTATATCCAGCTTGTGTCGTTACTAGGGCGATGGCTAGAAAACAACAAAATGAGGATTTGCAAGAAGACCAGTTTGATTACATGGACCTTTCTGACACCTTTCTAGCCGACATTGAAGGTCCCGGTAGCTCAGAGAAGGCCGTAATAAGACCACCTAGTATTAGCAAGAATGTAATTATGCCATGGCCAGACGTAAACAGCCATTCATTAGACCGAAGGAAATTTGTCGAAGAACAAAATAAAGACCCTGAGGTTCTTCAGCTCAGCAAGAGGGCTCAACCACAGGAGGAAGCAGACAAAGTGGCCGAATACTATTACCATCAAGACAGCATTTTAATGAGAAAGTGGAGGCCCCTGATGCTACCCCAGAGGAGGAATGGAGAGTGGTATACCAAGTGGTGGTGCCGAAAATTTATAGGCAAGACATTATTGGTCTTGCTCATGACACCCCTTGGCTGGACACTTAGGTATAAGGAAGACTTGCCTTAAGATCTTGCAGCATTTCTACTGGCCAAGACTTAGAAATGATGTCGCAGAATACTGCAAATCATGCCATATATACCAGGTTGTTGGTAAGCCTAACCAGAAAATACCATCAGCACCACTTCTGCCTATTCCAGCCTTTGAAGAACCTTTCAGCCGAGTACTCATTGATTGCGTTGGACCTTTACCGAAGACCAAGACCGGAAATGCGTATTTACTGACGATCATGTGTACCTCCACTCGCTTTCCAGAGTCTATTCCGTTAAGGAATATCAAGACACCTACTATTGTCAAAGCTCTGATCAAATTTTTCACGCTAGTAGGACTTCCAAAGTCTATACAGTCCGACCAGGGTTCAAATTTCATGTCAGGTTTATTTCAGCAAATCGTGTACCAGTTAGGGATTGCTCAGTATAGATCAAGTGCTTATCATCCAGAATCTCAAGGTGCCTTAGAACGTTTTCATCAAACATTGAAGAACATGATCAGAACTTTTTGTCTTCAATTTGACAGGGATTGGGATGATGGTGTTCACTTTTACTTTTTGCGGTCCGAGAGGCTGTTCAAGAATCCTTGGTTTTAGTCCCTTTGAGTTGGTATTTGGTCATACTGAAAGGGACCTTTAAAATTGATAAAGGAAAAGTGGCTTACTGAACACACTGACTTGAATCTTCTAGACTATGTATCTAGATTTAAAGAAAAATTGTATACTGCTTGTCAAATTGCAAATCAGCATAAGGTATCAAAACTACTGAAATTTTGTTACGTATCAATATTTTGAATAAAAGGAGGACATTCTGGCACCTAAATTTATTCGAACAAAAATTTGTTGTTATTGTATTGCAATATTGCTGTCCATTGTATTATACATTGAATCCTGACATAAAAATATGGCTGATTTACTTTGCGGGTATACATGGTATATAGATTTACAAATTAAAGTGCACATATGGTCAGTTTTTGTTGATACGGTCAAATAATTTTGTTGTACAAGTCAGCATGAGGTATCAAAACTACTCATGCTACTGAAATTTTGTTACGTATCAATATTTTGAATAAAAGGAGGACATTCTGGTACCCTAAATTGATGCAAACAAAGTTTGTTGCCATTGTATAGCAATATTGCTGTCATTTGTATTATACATTTAATCCTGACATAAAAAATATGGCTGATTTACTATGTGGGTAAATAGATTTACAAATTAAAGTGCACATATGGTCAGTTTTGGTCAATGCGGTCAAATAATTTTGTTGTACAAGTCAACATGAGGTATCAAAACTACTGAAATTTTGTTATGTATCAATATTTTGAATAAAAGGAGGACATTCTGGCACCCTAAATTTTGCGAACAAAATTTGTTGTTATTGTATTGCAATATTGCTGTCCATTTTATTACACATTGAATCCTGACATAAAACATGTGGCTGATTTACTATGCGGGTATATAGATTTACAAATTAAAGTGCACATATGGTCAGTTTTGGTCGATGTGGTCAAAAATTTTGTTGTACAAGTCAGCATGAGGTATCAAAATTTCGTTACGTATCAATATTTTGAATAAAAGGAGGACATACTGGCATCCTAAATTTATCCGAACAAAAATTTGTTGTTATTGTATTGCAATATTGCTGTCATTTGTATTATACATTGAATCCTGACATAAAAATATGGCTGATTTACTTTGCGGGTATACATGGTATATAGATTTACAAATTAAAGTGCACATATGGTCAGTTTTGTTGATGCGGTCAAATAATTTTGTTGTACAAGTCTGCATGAGGTATCAAAACTACTCATGCTACTGAAATTTTGTTACGTATCAATATTTTGAATAAAAGGAGGACATTCTGGCACCCTAAATTGATGCGAACAAAGTTTGTTGCCATTGTATAGCAATATTGCTGTCATTTGTATTATACATTTAATCCTGACATAAAAATATGGCTGATTTACTATGCGGGTATATAGATTTACAAATTAAAGTGCACATATGGTCAGTTTTGGTTGAAGCGGTCAAATAATTTTGTTGTATAAATCAGCATAAGGTATCAAAACTACTGAAATTTTGTTACGTATCAATATTTTGGATAAAAGGAGAACATGCTGACACCCAATATTTATGCGAACAAAAATTTGTTGTTATTGTATTGCAATATTGCTGTCCATTGTATTATACATTGAATCCTGACATAAAAAATATGGCTGATTTACTTTGCGGGTATACATGGTATATAGATTTACAAATTAAAGTGCACATATGGTCAGTTTTTGTCGATGCGGTCAAATAATTTTGTTGTACAAGTCAGCATGAGGTATCAAAACTACTGAAATTTTGTTACGTATCAATATTTTGAATAAAAGGAGGACATTCTGGCACCTAAATTTATTCGAACAAAAATTTGTTGTTTTGTATTGCAATATTGCTGTCCATTTTATTATACATTGAATCCTGACATAAAAAATATGGCTGATTTACTTTGCGGGTATACATGGTATATAGATTTACAAATTAAAGTGCACATATGGTCAGTTTTTGTTGATGCGGTCAAATAATTTTGTTGTACAAGTCAGCATGAGGTATCAAAACTACTCATGCTACTGAAATTTTGTTACGTATCAATATTTTGAATAAAAGGAGGACATTCTGGTACCCTAAATTGATGCAAACAAAGTTTGTTGCCATTGTATAGCAATATTGCTGTCATTTGTATTATACATTTAATCCTGACATAAAAATATGGCTGATTTACTATGTGGGTAAATAGATTTACAAATTAAAGTGCACATATGGTCAGTTTTGGTTGAAGCGGTCAAATAATTTTGTTGTATAAATCAGCATAAGGTATCAAAACTACTGAAATTTTGTTACGTATCAATATTTTGGATAAAGGAGAACATGCTGACACCCAATATTTATGCGAACAAAATTTGTTGTTATTGTATTGCAATATTGCTGTCCATTGTATTATACATTGAATCCTGACATAAAAATATGGCTGATTTACTTTGCGGGTATACATGGTATATAGATTTACAAATTAAAGTGCACATATGGTCAGTTTTTGTCGATGCGGTCAAATAATTTTGTTGTACAAGTCAACATG
Source organism: Mytilus coruscus (assembly GCA_017311375.1). Lineage (NCBI taxonomy): Eukaryota > Metazoa > Mollusca > Bivalvia > Mytilida > Mytilidae > Mytilus > Mytilus coruscus. Next base: position 98,929,712 of record CM029597.1, on the reverse strand, counting down.
AGGTATCAAAACTACTGAAATTTTGTTACGTATCAATATTTTGAATAAAAGGAGGACATGCTGGCACCCTAAATTTATTCGAACAAAATGTGTTGTTATTGTATAGCAATATTGCTGTCATTTGTATTATACATTTAATCCTGACATAAAAATATGGCTGATTTACTTTGCGGGTATACATGGTATATAGATTTACAAATTAAAGTGCACATATGGTCAGTTTTGGTTGAAGCGGTCAAATAATTTTGTTGTACAAGTCAGCATGAGGTATCAAAACTACTGAAATTTTGTTACGTATCAATATGTTGAATAAAAGGAGGATATGCTGGGACTCTAATTTGTGCAGGCAAATTTTTTAGTGTTTTAATGATGCTTTCATTTTGTATAATAAATTCTATCCTGAAATTAAAATATTGCTGATTGTGGCTACATATAGATCAAGGACGTATAACTAACAAGGACGTATAACTGACATCTAATATACGTCCTTTCATAGATATACATAATAAATTGCAAATATAATGGTTGAATATGATAGGTATTGGAATATATATTCAGTGCCCGTTATCATTTTAACCAAGATCGTTTTTAATTGATAGATTGGCAGATCACAGCTAAATTTGTGTAACAAGCAACGTTTTATGCGTACTTTATTTTCAAATATTTGTATATAATCCTTTTATATAACGGAAGTATTAATTTTACTTTATTTTCGATGTTTATACTACGAAACAAAGATATTAAAAATATTTTTAAAAATCGATGTAGAGCGGTCCTGGTTACAAGTTAACTTAGTGTTGAGCAGACCAGTCAAAAGTTAACTTGGGAACAGGTCTGGTTTCGATCGGATTTGTCAAAGCAAAAGTTAACTTATGTTAACTTTGTGGCAGGACTGGTTTCGAAGTTAACTTATGTTAACTTTTCGGCAGGACTGGTTTCAGTTAACTTATATCAATAGCGGACCTGTTTCCAAGTTAACTTTTGGCAAATATAAAACAGTCCTAGGACCAAGTCCGCTTTTCAAGTTAACTAGATTTTTGTCCTAGGACTGGTCAGAGCAGTCCTAAATCCGGTCACAGGTTAACTTTGACCAGTCCAAATGACTGGTTATCAAGTTAACTTGCTGTACAGGTTAGGACTGCACCCATCTGTAAAGAAAAATTGTATACTGCTTGTCAAATTGCTCAGAACAATTTAAAACTGTTCAGAATAAGATGAAAATATGGTATGATAAAGATGCCAGGGACAGATTTTTGAGCCTGGTGATAAGGTACTTGTATTTTGCCAGTCCCTGGACATCCATTACAAGCTAAATATTGTGGTCCTTATACCATAGAGAGTAAAATCAATGATTTGAATTATATTGTAAAACACCAGGTCAGCGTAAACAAAATAGAGTGTGTCACATTAATATGTTAAAACCATATTTTGAGCGTACTAATGAAGGTGAGAGTAAACCAGTTGCCACTTTAGCCATGGTTAAATTGGAGAAGAATCATGACAAACCAGATGTAATTGAACCACCTTTAGTTCTAAAACTATGGAAGAGACAGTTAGATTGAAAAATCCAGAAATTTTGTCAAATTTAGATTCAAAACTTGCACATCTGTCTTTTGATCGTAGAGAAAATTCAAAGCTTTGGTATTTTCTTTTAAAAATCTTTTTCCAGATGTGCCAAACAAAACCACTGCTGTTTGTCATGATGTCGATGTTGGTGATGCTTCTCCAATTAAGCAACATCCTTACCGGCTCAATCCACTCAAACTTGAATTTATGAGACAAGAAATTAAATATATGCTTGACAATGATATTATTGAGCCGAGTAACAGTGAATGGAGCTCTCCTTGTCTCCTTGTGCCCAAACCAGATAAAACCTTTCGTTTCGTAACTGATTTCAGAAAAGTAAATTCTGTTTCAAAATCTGATTCCTATCCGATTCCAAGGATAAACGACTGCATTGATAACATTGGACAAGCAAAATTTGTGAGCAAATTTGATTTATTGAAAGGTTACTGGCAAGTCCCATTGACACAGAGAGCTCGAAAATATCAGCTTTTGTCACACCAGACGGCTTATTTCAATATACTTTAATGCCGTTTAGCATGAGAAGTGCTCCAGCTACATTTCAAAGAATGATCAATAATGTTATAAAAGATTTAGACTGCTGTTATGCTTATATTGATGATATTATTGTATGTAGTGATAGCTGGGAAGAACATTTAACACATTTATATGATACTTTTGATAGACTGTCACAATCAAATTTGACTGTTAATCTTGGTAAAGTGAATTTTGCCAGGCCACTGTTGATTATTTAGGGCATACAGTTGGCCAAGGTCAAGTGAAACCTATTACGGCTAAAGTGGATGCAATTACCAAATTTCCTCCTCCTACAAATAAAAACAACTTATGAGATATTTAGGCATGATTGGTTTTACAGAAAATTTTGTTCAAATTTTGCTACTGTTGTTCAACCATTGACTCATCTTTTACGGAAAGATTCTAAATTCATCTGGAGTGAAAATTGTCAAAACGCTTTTGAAAATAGCAAATCACTTTTAATTAATAGTCCAGTTCTGATCACTCCAGACTTTGAAAACAATTTAAACTTGCCGTTGATGCAAGCGGTGTAGGAGTTGGAGCTGTTTTATATCAGGAAACAGATGATAATGTTGAAAAACCTATATCATATTTTTCTAAGAAATTAGATAAACATCAGAAAAATTATTCAACTATTGAAAAGAGTGTTTTGCACTGTTGTCTGCACTTCAACATTTTGATGTATATTTAAATCCATCTGTGCATCCTATTCTTGTTTATACTGATCATAATCCTCTCACCTTCATACATAAAATGAGAAACAAGAACCAGAGATTGACTAGGTGGAGTTTATTGTTACAGGAATATGATGTTATTGTAAAACATATTAAAGGTAAAGATAATGTAATAGCAGATGCTTTATCTAGAACTTATTAAAACACTGTATATATACTATGTATTTTGTACATATTATTCATGAAAAGTTTTGTTACACTCAAACTTTTTTTAAGGGGGGAGGTGTTATGATATTGTAACTATTATATTTATTTAGTTGGCCTAATTTGTTTTGTGTGGCCTAAGAATGTTTACATTGTTTTATATACATTGTGTACAAAATAAAATACATTGTGTTACAACTATGCAGTTTAGAAATCACTGGAACAATCATTGATACTAATGGAATGATTAGAACTTTCTATTTCACTTACATAACGTTTCCAGAATGATCATAACAAAAGATGCGTAATTTATATTTCTAGAATTGTCTAGAAATTTCCGTTTGAGTATTTAAATGCAGACCCAAAAGTTAGTTGAATATAGAGATTTGGACATAGACATAGATAGACTTAGACATCGATAGACATCAACAGTTGGATTGACACTTTTATTTTCAAACTACATCATACTAGATTGTGACCAATTGGATATAATATTCTGTGGATTCCGTGAAGATTTCCGGATAAAGAAAAGATAAAAGATTGGACTCATATTTTGACAGTTAAGTTGACATTTCTTTTGTGTAATACTTTTGTAAACTAGTGTATAATAAATCTTGTTAAATTTTATTATTGATTTGTGTCTTTGTTGGCTACAATTAAAGGCGATTTTCTGACATAACAACATTTTTGTTAAGGGGCCAGCTGAAGCTTGCCTCCGGGTGTGGGAATTTCTCGCCATGTGACAATCCATTAGTGGCCTTGGGCAGTTTTCTGCTCTTTGTCGTGTTTTGTTTCATTGACACATTCCCGTTTCTATTCTCAATGTTAACGTTATGAATGTTTTTCCATTGGAATTCTCTTATTTGTTTTCCAGTATTAGTTTTTCCTGATCGCCCCATACTTTTATCAAAATAAAATCGTACGCAAAACGTAAAATGTTTTAATTTGATATTATGAACTATATCTTTATTTATTATGTATCAAATATGTTAGATTATTAAACAATTTTGTTTAATTTTTTTTCTTGTCGTTTCTATCTAATACTAACATTTCATCACAAAGCTTAATTTTTATTTTTATTAATATTTTGACAACTTCTAAAATTTTATGAAATTGATTGGTGTTGAGCATTAAACTCTTGCGAATTCGGATAAACATTTATTTTTATCAACAAGTTTATTACATATAGAACAGCAACTATTGTATTTCTTCGATTTCATATTGCTATTAAGAAAAGAATATAAAGAAATAGCTCATTTTGAAATGAAAGTTTTAAACATCAAATATTCAGTGCATTGTAAACGCTACATTGTCGTGTAAGCATACTCTTCATGTATCAATATGTTATACGAATTTCTTACATTTCATTTGAGATCATTTGTGATATAAAATTCATCAGTAGCTTACTTCAAAATTCAGATGCATATCATTACCAACGTAACTGTATGGTTAGTCTTCAGAGACTTAAGATGTTGTGTTTGAGTAACAGGAGATCAAAGAGAAAATTAGATTTTAAACTTAAAAGGGGAAAATTCATCATATTTGGAACAACTTTTCTAGATAAGGGTCCACTTATTTTTAATAATTAAGAAGATATATATTAAAGTCTAAGAATATTACAAAATTCTTGGATATATTTTGACCATATAATACCAGATAGATGTATAGTTCTTTGGGAAATGGTTCTTCAAATAATATAAATTTGTCCTTTTGTACTAAAAGGTGTTTTACAAAACAAATACTGTATATCACTTGAAATGTACTCCTCATTAAAAGAGATATTACATTGAGGGATACTCATCATTTTAGGGGTTGTTCCCAACCTGATTATGACTTGATGGAGAATTGTCTCATTGGCACTCATACCACATCTTATGTATATACCAAGTGCCAAACAGACAAAGAACTAAAATGAGAACACCAAAACGACAGAAACACTGCCAACCTTCATATAACACAAAACGCTAAAATGTACACGTATGAACGAACAGCTTGAACCCAAAAACTAGAGGTGAACACAGGTATTCTGGACGGATGAGCAGTTCCTGCTTCTTGCAAGACAGTCGCCATGCCCCGTGAAGGAGGAAATACATCTATGATAATTCAATGGAGATCGTTTAAAGCAATTGAAATAATTATTCAATTATTTCTAGGTGAACAGGAATAAAAATAACATCATATCAAAGTACATGTGGTAAATCAAGTTTTATACCATCTTATTTTGATAAATATTGTCAAAACCTATTATTTTATGTTTTCAAAAAAAATATGATCGCTCGCCTTTACTTTTCAAGCTTCGGCGCATATATTTGCAAATTAATTTTTTATTAAAATTTTCAAATCGTTCGCTGGTGCCAATTTTGGAGTCGAAAATCCGTAGAACAAGAAATTAAATTGGTGTGGCCTCACATGCACTTTATGTGTGCTACCTCAATTTGTATTTCAATCGATTTGTGTGATTTGAACTTCTGTAAACTACTATCTTTTGATACTTATATTTTGACATAGCGCATGCAAATACTTGTTCACGGATATTTTGTTGACGTCTTAAAACTAAACAAATTGAATGTGTACTGATTGCAATTATAATATGATTAAACATGGCTTATCTGTTAACTTGAATAAGCTTTATACTGACTATCAATAACAGTAAATGTTCGAAGAGGGAATCTCATGTGAGTTTAACGGGAGCAGGATCTGCTTACCCTTGATCCTTCCGGAGCACCTAAGATCACCCCAGTTTTGAGTGGGATTCATGTTGCTTAGTCTTTAGTTCTCTATGTTGTGTCTTCTGTACTATTATTTGTCTGTTTTAGCCATGGTGTTGTCAGTTTATTTTCAATCTATGAGTTTGACTGTCCCTCTGGTATCTTTTGTCCCTCTTTTCAATCTAATTAATCCATCATTTTCATCTGATATTTATAATTTGATCTTATATTTAGCTGTAACATCACTATCTAAGGTAAATATGGGGATGCCCTCTCATGCTGATAAACGTGCTCAGAAGGTACCAGGCTTATAATTTAATACGCCAGCCGTGCGTTTCTACATAAGACTCATGAGTGACGCTCATCTTTTGTTAGAAAGCAAAACAAGTACAAAGTTGAAGAGCATTGAGGACCCAAAATTCCAAAAGTTGTGCCAAATACGGTTTAGGTTATCTTTGCCTGGAATAAGAAAATCCTTAGTATTTTGAAAAATTCATACTTTTGCAAACAGTAAATTTATAAAATGACCATATAATTGATTTTCATGTCAACACCGAAGTGCGGACTTCTGGGCTGGTGATACCCTCGATGACAAAACGTCCACCAGCATTAATTAAGATTAAGATGATTTTACCCACAGGCATAAATAACTTTCGCGGCATTTTGCACAATTATCAGATTGTCCTGTTTTCAATATTCGTCGATCTGAATATTTTGGTATTTGATTTTGAATTTTGTTATTTTGATTGAAGCGACACTGTGAAGTCTTATAAAGACTACACGCGCATCTAGCGCACCAAATCATAAGCTTGTTTACAACCATTGACCTATGTGGATACTTATGATGATGAAAGTGTATCATCAGCCCATTAGTCAGTATTTGTTTACATAAACTATCATTGATACGTACATTTTCTTAAACTATTGACAGCGTTTTTATTTTTTTCCCAGCACAAAGTCCTATAGTACTTTTCTCTCTGATAATTTGTTTTCTTAGTAACATTTCTGATACATCTTCTTTGTTAATGGTTTCATTTTGTTAATGGCATGTGCCTGTCCAATGTTAACGAGTCTGTAGTTCAGTGGCTGTAGTTAGTTCATGTTTGTCATATTTGTAATTCGTTAATTGTTTTGTTATAAATCAGGTTGTTAGTTTTCTCAATTGAATTGTTTCATATTTTTTCATATCGGGCTTTTAATATCCGCTGACAATACGATTTGGGTTTTCTCATTGTTGCAAAATATTGCTTACATCCACTTCATTTAAACGTTGGTGGATAGTTGACTCATTATCAATCATACCACATCTCCTTTCTTAGATGGAAGTATTAGTTGTGTACCTAAATGAATTATTAATACCTATGGTCCTTTTGCATGAAATTATGTATTTATTAAGAAATTGATTTTATTTGTATTTCGCACAGTAACTTTCTGTATGAAAAGACTTGTAGACAGTAAGCAATCATCGATTTATTTTAACATCTGGGGTATTAGGGCATGTCCATATTTTCATCAACCATATTTTTTTCTAATGGTATGGACATTAGAATGAATAACTGAATGTTTTCACCTTAGTACGAACCTGTTTTGATTTATATTTGTGTTCAGGCAATTCAGATTAACATTTTGATCAACATAATACTTCTAACCCTGACCTTGAGATAACGGTACCCAATAAACATAATTGCTTAATATGAAGTATTACGTCATAATTTCACACTGATATTGATATAAACTTACGAAAAGACACACCTTTTCACTTGATTGAATATCTTCGATATTATATCAGTTTTATTAAGATAAACGTTATTGGGATCTTTTTCAAAAACATGTTCGTAAACGGTTAGAGGAGCAATAATTCAGGTAAGTTTACCTTTCTTTATCAAGCAGATTATCAAGTATTGTACGCAGCACAGTCGCCATTATCAACTTATTGTGTATCGTTGTCTTACTTGTATTATTCGTGTGTTCCTTGAAACAAATGTTTGACTGTTTAAACAATATTATGCTGTCTCACCCTTGTTTCAAGGCAGGACGGGTTGAGCTCTCGCAGTCCTGATTTTTTTTTTGTAATTTGTTTTTTTACATAAAGGCAGAAAACAATCAAGCAGAATTACACACATGTACAGTTTTAAGTATGGTCCTAAAGATATTATTATATTTCTTCAACACTAAATAGTAAGACATTAACACAAAATATAACTATAATTTTCGTACCAGTTTGGAAATATTTAAATCACCCAGGACAGATTGTAATGGCAACCATTTTTATCTGTATATTTGTTTTTGTGTAAGAAAAGAAATTTACGGTATGTTGTTCTATTCTTACACAATATTTCAAATATGCAATATCACCTTTCACAGAAGGTTTTTCCTGAATGTTTACAGCTATAGATATAAAAATTTAAATTAACATTATATGTTGTACTGTATTATATCGGTCAAAATTACCCAAATACCAAAAATAACATCCTTTGCATCTATATATTTCTGGCTAATTCCACATTTTAATTATAGATTTTAAGTGCTATCCAAATATTTTTGCTGTATAAACATACTCCAAAAGATATGCAATAAGCTTTCTTTGGTTTCAGTGCAAAAGTACACATTTCTGTTTCTGATTAACCACATTTATAAAGAAAAGAGATTATGTATATAATACTATGGAATAACTTGAACTGAAAATTTTGAAGTTTAGTGTTTTTGTTGCTTGAAATTCCATCAAGTAGATTTCCCCAATCATCAATTTTAACACATAAATTCTCAGGCCATCTGTTTGTATTCTTGATTTATTATGTGCCTTTAAGGTGGTATGGGAGTCTAAATTTAATATGATAGAGTTTTGTCATACTTTGCCAAAACGTAGTATATATTGATATATGTTCAAAATATAATAAAAATTATAGGTCGCCGCGCATTTTCTCAAGCTAGAGGTTGTGACAAAATGACATTTTTATGGATTATACAGGAAAAACATCATTATGTGATATTTATTTATTTATTTTGGTGTTTTAACGCCACTTTTAAGCACCGCTTTTGGGCTATTTCGTGGCGGCCAGTTTTATTGGTGGAGGAAGCCGGAGTGCCCGGAGAAACCACCGACCTTCGATAGGAAAACTGACAATCCTAGTCAATTAAGATTGAGTCGAGTGCACCCGCACGAGCGGGGTTCGAACTCACAACCTCAGTGTTGACTGGCTAGTGATTACAGTAGTAACTACTTAGACCACTCGGCCACCGAGGCCCCTCATTATGTGATAAGAAGCCTAACTAAATGATATAATTGTAAAATAAAATACGAGAAGATAGCTTTTAGAAAATGATTTGAGAATATCAAAAGAAAAGATAGGGTCACCGTGCGTTTTTCAAGCTAAATTACAAAATAGTAAAATGCCATGCCATGTCGATTCCTTCAGAAAATGCACTTTTTCAGAGTTACTTCCCTGAAAATGACAATTTAAAAACATTAAAATCAAGCAAAAATAATTTAAACTTAATAAATATTAATACTTATAAGTTATAATCTTATAAATTTGTTCTTTTAAATACAAATTCACATTAGTTATCTACATTTCTGCATTAAATTTTGCTAACTTAATTGAAAATCTTAACCTTAGGTTCTCTTTTTTTACAATCCAAGATGGCGAACGACACCCATACCACCTTAACAGGCTAAGAGCCAGCAATCGATATCACAAAACATCAATAATTCATTGTGATTAATCTTAGCGACGTGGTTGCCATTTGTGACGTTTCTCATGATATTTATGATATTCATGTTTGATGTTTCATATTTCTTTTAGAATTGTATTTTCAGAAAATTCTCTGCTTTATAACACAAAACGGGTTATTCTCTTATAAAAGTATTTTTGGTATGTGTATTACTAGTTTTAAATTAATGGTTGTTCACATTATTGTCCTTATGTGTATAGTTTTCCCATAAACAATCATACAAAATCATCTCTTAATTTTGTCTTATACTCTTAGCTATATTTTTGATATTATATATAATCATCTAATACAAAAAAAATCGAGCTTAAAGTAAATATAATAATTAATTTTCGAAGTATCATTCTTGTGTAACGGTTTCATCTCTATTTTAATCTACCCAAAATGCAGTATGTACACTATATAAGTAGACAATAATAGTGTATTGACTTGGCATATCAACGATATAAGGATGAGGCTTAGACAAAGGAAATGCGATGTTCTGTCGTTTTGACCGAATCCTTATGTCAAGTCAATACACTAGTATTGTCTTTATACTGCAATCTAGAAAAAACGCATTTAAATACCTCAGAGAGTGACCCAGGAATCTTTTATTGGGATAGGAATTTTGATTGATGTTTATTGTGTTATAGTAAATTATTTGTTTTAAATATTAGGAAAATCCCCTTTAAAAATGCCTCACATCTGGCGTAGGAATATAGAACACAATGAAATGTACATTACCTACAACCAATTGATGGTGAACGAATTCGTTTGAGTATGGACTGAAATATCAACAATAAGCATAAAACATAATTATTTATAAACAAAAATATTAACAAATGAAATATGTTTTTCCAACAGTTGTAAAAGAAATAAGTTTGAGTCGTTCCACGCTTCGTTGTATACATTGGAAACAATGCCAGGTTGAAGAAGTCGTCATGAATATTTAAACATAGTTCAGGATCCACTATTCAAATATTCATGAGGCAAAGTGATATCGGGTCAGTGACTGTATATGACATAGAAATATACAGTCAACGCATTTTGACTGTTCAAATAGAGTGCAGTATAAATATTTATTGAAGATTTTATGTCTACGTTTATAATCAGGTTCAGAGTGTCGGTCTTGCACAAGGAAAGGTTATTTACCACATGTACCATTACACATTTAAATACCTGAGAGAGAGTGACCATGGAATCTTTTTATTGGGGTAGGAAATGGAAGGTTTTAATATTGAAATACGGATTGTTATTAAAATAAATATGATATCGAACATTTATTTAATAGGGCGGTAAGATCATATACAAAATTCGAACAATGTAATTGCACATGGAATACCTTTTAATAACTGTGAGGTTAACTGTTCATTTATGTTAACATTCATTATCGAAGCATAAGCAAGAGGAAGTATCGATTCACTTTTAAAACGTACACCTGTGTAGGTAAACCATATCGATTGCAGAATCGGTAAAGATATAGGACTTTAATTTTGTGAAGACAGCAGTATAGCCTCATAAACAAGATATTTAAAGGAAGGATAGTAGATGAAACCATCAAAGTGTATGCTTTAAAAACAAAAAGTGTTACGAATTAGAGACTAAACATGTTGAAATCAATAGATGATGATGTTGTGTGGAAAACTATCGATAAACATTTAGTAAATTTTATCATCGGTACGAGGACATCATTCATAAATATAAATCAGCGTGCAGACATTTTATACGTTCAGCTATTTCACATCCATTCTTTTATGGTAACATTATATACAAAGCACAAACACTGTTTTGTCAGTAATTGCTAGTAGTCCTTTGTTAATTTATATATCATTGTCTTTTGCCTAGTTACTTCTGTTATTTATTGTGACGTCGAACTCGGACCTCTTGTAAACTTACTTTTACTGTGCGTATTGTTGTGTGTCTGTTTATTCTTCATTTGCTACAGTTATAGGGGAGATCGCATAAAACATGTTTAATTCCGCCGTAATTTGCGCCTGGCTCAAGTCAGGAACCTCTGGCCTTTGATAATCTTGTAAGGTTTTTTTTCCATCTATATGTTTTGGAGTTTAGTGTGACGTTTATTTTCGTTAAACTAGTATACATTTTTAAGATTCCAGCTTTAACCCGCCTCCGGGTGCGGGATTTTCTCGCTATGTTGAAGACCCATTTGTTGCCTTGGGCTATTTTTGCTCGAATTTCATTGACATGTTATTTCTCCAATGAGAAGCGAAAAAAACTGATTAAGATTATAATGTTTACTGCTATACTTCAATTTTTGACATTTTATCTATTATATCCGGTTGTTTTGTTCACACATTGTTGTCAATATAATGGAATTTTATGCGACAGTCATATAACTGAGAGGTTAAGCGAGCTTTACAACCAGGTTTAATTCAGGTGATATTAAAGAGATAACGTTATCCAACAAAAGAAAGTTTTATAACTTCTCCACGTATGAACTGTACACGATCTAATCCATACTATTATACTAATAACATGGGCATCCCAATCATACGAAATGTATCAAAGATTAGCAGCATGTTCTAGTAGGTATTAGGACCGTTTTATCCAATGCTTCAGTTTTGATCTCATTGATTGGAAAAGGACACTTTAAATAAAAAAAATATCGGGCGTAGTTATAAATGTTCCAGTCAAATATTTTTGACTTCCAAGAGGAATTCGGACAATGTGCCGTTCATAATAAGACATATATTGCAGAAACACACGAATACATTGTTAATTTGTTCTAATCATCCTAGAACATGCATGCAGTTTTCGCTCTTTTTAAACGATTAAATCTTCTTTGGGTTATTTTAGCAAAACGTAAACCATACAGTAATAATTTAAAAAGAAGCTGGATAATATTGTGTTGTTAAGAAAATGCTGTGTTAATGAATATTTTGATGTATGGTTAGTGAACAATTTATATGTAATATGTTAATCATGTTAATATGTTTAAACAAAAGGAATTGTATTGACCATATAAATTGTACTGATCAAACGAGAAAATTATAAGATAAACTTCAATTGGAAAATCAAACATTACTAGGATCTTTTAATAAAGTTAGTAAAGGTTAAGTTAAAGGACGGGTTTGATAATAGCAAGCATTCATTAGTATCTATACAATTTGTTCACATTTAAATCGTTATCATATCTTTTTAGCTCTCATGGCCCAAAGCTTTTCTCATCACTTGGCGTCCGTCGTCCGTCGTCGTCGTCGTTAACTTACAAAATCTTCTCCTCTGAAACTACTGGGTCAAATTTAACCAAACTTAGCCACCATCATCATTGGGGTATTTAGTTTTAAAATGTGTCCGATGACCTGGCCAACTAACCAAGATGGCTAAAAATAGAACATAGGGGTAAAATGTAGATTTTGACTTATATCTTTGAAAACAAAGCATTTAGAGCAAATCTGACAAAATAAAGTTGTTTATCAGGTCAAGATCTATCTGTCCAAAAATTTTTAGACGAATCGGACAACCCGTTGTTGGGTTGCTGCCCTGAATTGGTTATTTTAAGGAAATTTTGCAATTTTGGTTATTATCTTGAATATTATTATAGATAGAGATAAACTGTAAACAGAAATAATGTTATTAAACAAAGTAAGATCTACAAATAAGTCAACATGACCAAAATTTTGTAATCTTACGAAAATATTCTCCTCTGAAACTACTAAGACAAATTTAACCAAACTTAGTCGCAATCATTATTAGGTATCTAGTTTAAAAATGTGTCCGATGAACCCAACTGTCAACAAACATGGCCTTCATAGCTTAAAATAGAACATAGGGGTAAAATGCAGATTTTGGCTTATGTCTTCAGAAACTAAAGCAATCAGAGCAATTTTGAAGTAGATAAAAATGTTCATGAGGTTAAGATATATTTGTCCTGAAATTTTCAGACGAATTAGACAAACTGTAGTTAGGTTGTTGTCCCTGAATTAGAAATTTTAAGGAAATTTTGTTGTTTTAGGTTATTATTTTGAATATTATTATAGATAATTTGTAAACAGCAATAATGTTCAGCAAAGTGAGATCTACAAATAGGTCAACATTACCAAAATGGTCAATTGACCCCATAAAGAGTTATTGTCCTTTAAAGTCAAATTTAACAATTTTTCGTAAATTTTGTAATCTTTACAAAAGTCTTGAAACAACTGAGACAAATTTAACCAAACTTGGCAATAAATAAGCATTAGGGTATTTAGTTTTAAAATGTGTCTGATGACCCTGTCTGACAACCAACATGGCAGACATGGCGAAAAATAGAACATAGGGTATAAATGCAGTTTTGACTTGTACATGTTGTATCTCTAAAACTAGAGCAAAAGTTTAACGGTTGCATTATTTCATGCATCAATTGTAAATAAAAATATTATGTGAGCGACACAGGCTCCTTGGAGCCTCTATTTGACAGTAGGGTGTATGTGTGCAGTCATATATGTTTAAAATAATCATGGTATCGTTTTGTATTGTTTAATGAATAACAAATAAGGTATTAGTTAAGGCAAAATCGTGCATTACCTTTTTATAAAGATACATTACCCTAATTTACGAGCAGGTTGCTTTGTTAGTTACTGACATTTAGGACAAGGACTTTTACCGACTTTGACTACTCAATTATGTTGAATTAACGATTTATTAAATAATCGTTATAAGATTATAATATGTTCTTTATGTTGATATAAGAAGATGTCTTTGAGTGCCAATGAGACAACTTCCCATCCAAGTCACAATTTGTAAAAGTAAATCATTATAGGTCAAAGTACAGACTTCAACACGAAGACTTGGCTCATACCGAACAGCAAGCTTAAAAGGGCCCCAAAATAACTAGTGTAAAACCATTCAAACAGAAAACCAACGGTCTAATCTATATAAAACAAGAAACACAAGAAAACGAGAAACACGAGAAACCCCAGTTTTGGTGGAGTTCGTGTTGCTTAGTTTTAGTTTTCTATGTTGTGGCTTGTGTACTATTGTTTGTCTGTTTGTCTTTTCTTTTTATCCATGGCGTTGTCAGTTTATTTTCGATTTATTCCAGTACTAAGTCTGAAATCGTTCAAATTCATTTGTATTTTTATTCTAAACTCTTTTCCAAAACTTATAGCTCTGATCATCATAAAACATTTAAGCAAAATCAAATTTGTCCTATTGATTTGTAGATATTGCAAGTATTTTTAATGATCATTCCGTAAATTTATAAAAGAATTAATTCCTGGCTATTTTGATAATAGTGGACCCACTCTTATTTGTTATGGTTACAAAAATTTTCCGGAAATATTTGTTTAAATATATAAAGATGTCAATATCATTTACAATACACTTTCGTCATGAAATTGAAGTAATTCCAAATACATTGATGGACCAATTCCATGAAATAACAGGAGACCTAAACATATCCAATGACTGAGAGCTGAAATAATTCCGCAGTAAAGGATCTAAATATCGCCCCTCGACAATATCTGATTGATAAGATTGTCGTAACATCATCCACGAATCACTCCGTACATACTGCACTCAATTGATAATATAAGACATGCTGCCAAAAGGCAATTTCACCAGCATTCTATCAATTTCTGGAAAATGACATCTGTCACAAACATAGACTTTAATCTACTTCGTAACAAAAGAACCGAATAATATCGATTTATGTACTGTCCTCTGATGCTGCACGAAACACCTTACAAATACAGCTAGTACACTTGGTACAATCAAAAGTCTGATAATAAATTGTTCAAATAAGGCTTTTGAAAACAGTAGAATTAATTACTTTTGGAATGTGTCACAAATTTGTTGGAAGTACTTGATAAATTGCATGCTCATATTTCGAATCATTTCAAAGTTTTTATTTGTTAATCCTATATACCACTTCGTCTTATCATCTTTATTCAGAAAAATTTGCACACCTAATTGCATGGGCATTTAAAAGTCAGATTTAGAATATATATGTTCAAACTCTTTAGATCATTTTAAGAAACATTAAACGAAAATACTATGTCTATTGAACCTGCTTTGATACGATTACTGCACTGGATTATTTGCTAGATAAATGTTTGATATGGAGATTCCGTAAATCGTCAAGTTACTTAAGTCCACTTATTGCTGACCTGTTTCTTGACTGATACGAGGTACAGTTTATGGCTAAATCAATCAAAGACCAATCTAAACAACATCTGATACAAAATTTAAATAGCACTTTTAGATATTAGGATGATATATTAGCTCTCAATAATGACGACTTCAGTGTGTATACTAAAGAGATTTATCTGGCTGACCTGACTTTAAATAGGCTAATACTAACATTGAACACTGATCTTGATATCTCTATCTTTAAGGGAAGCTTAATACAAAATGTACAATAAAATAGATGATTTTTATTTCCTATCGTTAATTGTCCATTGTCACCATCTTATGGTGTTTATATCTGTTTTATCTAAATGTCATTCAAACCCACCCAAACAGAAATTCTTGATATACCGGTATTTTCGATATTTATATGCTAATATGCACTGGTAATTTTAAAATATTCGTTTTACTTTCTATACTCATATGCTCATATGCATTGATAATTTTCTTGAAATAATCATAGATTTTATATATCATGTATATTGTTGACACTATTATTAATTATTTTGATGTTTTATATGATTACTGGATATTTTATTGTGTTTCACCTGTAAATTTTACGTGGCGAGGATCTTCAGCGGTCCCTACGTTTCACAGATTGTAATAGAGTATGGATCATACACAGGAGATTCTGTATGTTGCAAAATATTATTCAGCTACAATAAATGATCTTATAACAACTACATTTATTTTTATTTGATTAGGATTTATAACTTTCAGCTCGATTGTCTTAAACATTTACAAGCTATTCAATTATTTTCTTTTAAACATGATTCTCATTGGTTGTTTTCATCAGTCAGACATCAATGTTTTCTGATAGATCGTTCCAAATGCTTCATTATTTGATAGAATTAAGTAACACGCTATTTTTCTTTTCCTTATCAATTGTGAACTCCTTGACCCGTTTCATGCTTCATTCATTTCATTATTCATATTATGTATGTATACAAGTTTGTTTATTTCTTATTGTTTTCAATATGCTTATTACTCGTATTTCTTATATAGTTTTAGATACATTTTCAGTATCACGCCTTGATAATTTTTCTTATAAATTTGTGTGTCTTTTATATGCTAAGGATCTCCAATACTGGGTTATATTTAGTGATGAAGATAATCGTTTTAACATCTGTTTTTGTTGTTAGTCAGTAAATCATTTCGTCCTTAGTTTCAGGTAGATATAATCGCTTCATCTATTTCTGTTTGCTTATACATTCTTTGTTATAATTTTTTTAAATGAATTAATGATCTTGGTACGTTCATAGATATCATTTTGTTTCTTATATGAAGGATACTCTCTTTTAAAACAGCCTTTGGATACGCTTTTAAGATGACAACTATTTTTATCTAAGTATTGAAGTTTTTGGTGGATTTCTGAAAGTATTAAGAACTAGGATTCCAGAATCCAAAATCTATTGCCTTTATTTACTTCAGTTTCTAAAAATATAATTCTCTCCGAGGATATTTCGTATGTGAATGTTAGGTATTTGTGTTCTTTGTTTGTCATTATGAAAATTCTTGGAGTTCGTTTTTGTTACCATTAAATATGATGAATCCAAAATATCTATATCTACTGCAGAAAGCTAATTTGTCTGTATGTGAATACTGTGATAATAATTTGCTCTTAAATTTCTAACATTCTTGCATCAGCTAATTCTGCTGATGTAGCACCTCCATTGGGACACTAATTCGCTGTCTGTATGTTTTACTGTTAAATGTGAATTCATTATTCCTCGATATGATTTCTAAAGATTTTATTATATCTTCAATGGGTGGAATTTAAAAGAGATAATTATTGCATGCTAATTTCTTTGTTACTCTTTTGACAGCTTCAATTATCTCAATATATTCTTAGTTTGTATACATATTGCTTGCATCAAATGTAGCTAATACAATATTGATGTTTAGGTGTGATTCTCAAGTTTCTGAATAAAGTCTTTGGTATCTTTGCACAAGTGGTAATAAAATGCGATCGATAGAATGAGATAGATGATGGAATGGTGTGCCAAATAAAGATACTATAGGTCTGCCTTAAAATCATATTCCATTATGTTCGCAGGATTGTTTTCTATTTTAAGTAGGATTTTGGTCGAATTTGGTGTATTTGTGGCAAAAGGAAAAGTTTTCCTGTTTTGTTTTGTTAAATAAATGCTGTAATAAAAATCTATATGTTATCTTATCTATTCGGTCATTCCTTTGCTATTTTTCAAGATCGCGTATAACATGTGTAAGCTTTGTGGTATTTGCTATTCTTAATGGATTTATTTCTTCATAATAGAGTTCATTTTCTAGCTGTCTTAAACCTTCTATGATATATATGTTATTTTGTCGAGAATACACAGAGTAGAGTTTTTGTCTGCTTTGCAAAATATTATTTCTTTGTTTTTACAAGGTTCTTGAATGCTTTTTGTTTATTTTCGTTAAGATTTGGTGTGATCTTCTTCATATTGTTTTTGCTTAATTCATATTTAGTTGAAAATAAATAATATTTATGGTACTGCATTAATAGGTTGTTTTGTATCTACTATTTATATAAAATGGATGCTCTGAATCATGTTTACTGTCGTGGAATAGATAGTTAGAATAGAAATAAACACATTTATTATAAAATCAGTTGTTGGCATGCTAAATGTTATGTTCTTCTAATACATGTTATGATAGTATGACACTTAACAAATAACGGAGGGATTGTCAATTTGATTAGTTTTCTGATTCTTATATAACATCGATATCGGATTTCTTTTATACGTAGTTTTACTGTGCATATTGTTTTGTGATTATTTATTTAAAATTTGCTAGAGGTATAGACAGAAGGTTGATATCTCACAAAAGTAAATTCACAAAATACTGAACTCCGAGGAAAATTCAAAACGGAAAGTCCCTAATCAAATGGCAAGGTCAAAAGCTCAAACACATCAAATGAATGGATAACAACTGCCATATTCCTGACTTGGTACAGGCATTTTCTTAGGTAGACAATGGTGGATTGAACCTGGTTTGATAGCTAGCTTAACCTCTGACTTGTATGACAGTCGCATCAAATTTTATTGACAACGATGCGTGAACAAAACAAACAGACACAAAAGGTAGAAATGTAAAATTAGGGTACAGCAGTCAACATTGTGATATAGTCCAAATCATCAAAAACAAACAAATATGTCAATAAAGAAAAACAAAAAGCATACAGACAAAGCACATTAGCATTGACGAAAGACAAGAATACAAAATTTACCATATCACAATAACACAATGACGGCATGTACAAGTACAGAGCCACGTCAAATGGCCATAACAAACATAGACTAAACAGTAAAAGTAATACCATGAATAATTCACAAAACAAATAAAGAATACTATAACACGTAATTAAAATTATTATCAATAATGTTAGTACCTATAATATATACTTCAAGACCATCATGTATTATTTTTGAAGTTGATATGGAATATTTATCAACAAGGTCTAAGAATTTTCCGATGAACTTTTTAAGAAAAAGGTCGAGACGTGAAACCATGCCTTCCGTTGCCTGGACACTTTTTGACAATGCATTGGCGTTGTTTTATGTGTAAACATGTGTAAAACTGCCGCATTTTTGTGCCTGTCTAAAGTCAGGAGTCTCTGGCCTTCGTACATGTAGATCTTTTTATATTTTAATTCATTGATGTTTCGGTGTATAGTCTGAATACCTTTTCGCTGAACTAGTACACATTTTTGTTAAGGGGCCAACTGAAGCTTGCCTCCGGGTGTGGAATTTCTCGCTGTGTTGACGACACGTTAGTGGCCTTGGGCAGTTTTCTGCTCTTTGTCGTGTTTTGTTTCTTTGACACATTCCCCATTTTTATTCTCAACGTTAACGTTATGAATGCATTTCCATTGGAATTCTCTTATTTTTCCAATGTTAGTTTTTTCCTGATTGCCCCATACTTTTATCAAAATAAAATCGTACGCAAAACGTAAATTTTGAATTTGATATTATGAACTATATCTTTATTTATTATGTATTGAATATGTTAGATTATTAAATATTTTTGTTAGATTTTTTTTTCCAACTGATATGAACATTTCATCAGAAAGCTATTTTTTTTTATTTTTATTAATATTTTCACCAGTTTCTAAAATTTTATGAAATTAATTGATTGGTGTTGAACATTAAACTCGTGCAAATTCGGAAATACATTTCTTTTATCAACAAGAGTTTTTAAATATAGAACAGCAACTATAAAATTCTTTGTATTTCTTCGATTTCATGTTACTATTAAGAAAAGAAGATAAAGCAATGACTCATTATGGAATGAAAGTTTTAAAACACCAAATATTCAGTGCATTGTTAATGCTACATTGTCGTGTTAGCATTCCTCAAAATATTAAACGCATTTCTTACATTTTTTTAGATATCATTTGCGACATAAAATTTAACAGTTTCTTATTTCAATCAAATTTTACGTCCGACCATAGATGTTACGTGCTTCCATAAAAGCATTTCTGTTTCCATGAGACTGTTTCCAAACAACTAATTTGAAGACATCTGTGTATTTTCCGAAACATTCAAATGCATATTATTAGCAGCTTAGCTGTATGGTTTGTCTTTTGAGGCTAAAGATGTTGTGACTGACTAAGAGGAGATCCACAATTTTATAAGAATATGTTTTGTTTTCAGACTATTAAGAATGGCTACTGCATTGTTGGAAGAGGATATTAAAAGACATGCTATTGCTGTAATGGTAGTGTTGGATATTTATCCACAGATAATGAGAGAAATGATCTGTAACACATGGTCTCCAAAACAGGTTTTAATGCTCATTCAAAATGATGAAGATAAAACATTTATGAAACATATGACACCTTTAGAAGAAAGGATGATTTTAGAAATGGAGAGTAATGGTTACAATAACCTAGATCTATCTTGCTTTTATAAAGTAATAAGGCATTGTAAACTGCTGCCACCTCCGAAACAAGGATGGGAAAGATACCAAAAGCTGAAGACCAAAATGAAGAAGATGACGTAGAAAGGATGAAAAGATACCGTAATGATATATTGCATCGCCCTCGAGGGGTTTATCAGAATCTGATAACAAAACATTTTTCCAGCAAAGTATTGATATAGCCAAACGTATGGATAGTAGAATTGGTTCCCTAAAACGGATTTGAAAGTAGAATAACAAAAGTACAGTCGAATATTGTCAGTAAGGAAAAATATATTGAGGCCATAGAAAATGTGCAGAATATCGAGGTAAAATTTGTCTTTCAATATTGCGAAAAAATTTAAAACATATCTGTATGCTCCTGAAAAGTATTAATGCAAAGTAATGATAATAGTAATGCGTTTTAAAGGTTACTTAAATATAATGCACCAGTTTGTTGTGTCGCGTTTATGTTTAATATAATAATAAGAAACAGATTATGTAAGAAGCAGTGAATTTTGTTTTACGAATTGTTAACAATAGAACGATAGGAGTTTAAAGGTGTTTAAATATTGTAAATCGATTGAGAAAAGACAAATAAAAACAATCGAGGGTAGTTAAAGATTTTTTAGCAGAATGTAGAAGTACTTGATAATTCTGGTGCAAATGAGAAAGACAATACAAAATTCATAAGAGAAAAACGTAAAATATAGTTATTCTATTCCATGATGTGCTAGGTAATATGAACATGATAGATTAGATGTATTTGGTTTTAAAAGATGTAAAATGTACATTTAAAGGAAGTTAAAGTGTGCATGTGTTCTTGACCTATACTAATGTTTCGTAGATAAGTGCGTTCTATCGTCAAGTCCTTATAACTTTAATATTAGACCAATTATCAAACGTCAACAGTATGTTAGGTGCCACATGTTTCTTGGTCACTAAAAAAAAGTAAAACCCTCGCCCTTCCCCAGTTTCTCAGCCTCATACAAACAAGCTTATATTTTTCTGACATTGACCTAATATTGTATATTTATCCTGCCGAACTGACTTTAAATAAATCTAATAGTAATAATGAACACTGCCCTTTCCTAGATTTTGATATCTATATCTTTAACGGGAAGCTTAATACCAAAAATTGTGATAAAAGAGATGATTTTTCATTTCCTATTGTTAATTATCTATTTTGAGATGGTGACGTTCTCTTTTCGCCATCTTATGGTGTTTATATATCTCAACTTGTTCGATTCACACAATGTAACAACGTATTTGATTTCGACGAAAGAAATCTTTGTATTACTGAAAATTATTGCATCAGTGTTTTCGATATTACAAACTAGTCCTAACAATTACTAATTTTATCATCGGTACAAAGACATCATTCGTAAATATAAATCAACATTCAGACATCTTATACGTTCATGTATTTCACATCCAATCTGTTATGGTAATATTCTTTACTAAGCACAAAAATGTCGGCACTAACCTCAAAAGCTAACCAAACCTTAAAAAAACTTATTAAGAAGGGATTTAGTTACGATACTGTTGTCAGCTCATTAAAGATTGCATATTTTGGTATTAATATTGATTCACTCATAGTGTCTTTTAATCGGAAATAAACACATTTGTTCTAAATCCAGTTAGTTGTTGGCATGTTCGGGTTATGTTCTTCTCATATATTTTATGATGGTATGATACTAAAGCCTTAACGGGAGGGGTTGTACTTGATTTTCATATGATGAATACATAATCTTTAAATCAGTTTAATTGAGGTTTGAGCTGACATGTCAGTAACTGCTGGTAGTCCTTTGTTGATGTATGTATCATTGTCATTTTGCTTAGTTTCTTTTGTTGCCTATTCTGACATCGGACTCGGACTTCTTTTAAACTGAGTTTTATTGTGCGTATTGCTATGTGTTTCTTTATTCTACATTGGCTGGAGGTATAGGGGAGGTTTGAGATCTCACAAAACATCTTCACTGAACTAGTACACAATTGTATTTAGGGGCCAGCTGAAGACCACCTCCGGGTGCGGGATTTTTCGCAGCGTTGAAGACCCATCAGTGGCCTTCGGCTGTTAACTGCTCTTTGGTCGGGTTTTCTCTGACATATTACCCATTTCCATTCTCAATTTTATTTTATTTCAATTATTTACTGTCTTATCTTCTAAATATGTGATTTTAATAAAGAGGGACTATTATTACGTCTTTATATCTGCTGTTTCCAGCAAATATCATTTGGATTTCAGTATTTGTGCTAAACGGCTGAAATTTGTCAATGACATTTTACACAATTTTACGTTGTTTAATGGTAGTTAGTTCAATAATGTATCTGGTAAACTTTTAATCAAGGAGAACATTCCAAACCTATATTAAACATTTTACTTTTAAAGTACTTTGAAATTGAAGACTTGTATCTCTCAAAGTGAGCTGTACATGAATAATAACGATAGCAGAAGACCGGGATGTCACATACAAAAGAAACAATATAATTCATTAAGTTTAGGAAAACGACTTAAAACGATAACAATCGAAAAGAAAACAGTTCATTAAACACTTAAAAGAAAACAAGTACCCACCAAAACCCGGGGCATTTCCAAAAGGAAAACAGATTCTTCTCTCTATTCGTATTGTGATAGTATTGGAAATAACCCTGTATCAAAACTGTAACATCAATGACCTAAATGTTTATGCTTATATCTGTTTAATAAATACTTTGAGATATGTATATTTACATTCTTTGAAATTACAAGTAATGCCAGCGAATGTATTGCTTTGATGTCTTACAGCAATTTGTTTTATTATTTATTATTGAATTATGAATATAATTCGACCTTATGTCTTAATGCTGTCTTTTGATTGGATTAGAGACATTGTATTGTTCCCCAATTTTCCATGTATTGGGATATTCTTGTTCTCTGTCGGAGTACTTGTCATTAGGAATTCAATGTGCTGGGGTATTTGCTAGAAAATACCATGGCAGATGGGGAATACCACGTCTAAAAATAACCCAATGAATTATTTCTACTCTAATAGCACAAATTTATTGATATTTTTATATACTGCAACTCCTACAACTGTTCCAAATGAAATATTTAGGATAAAACTATATTTTTGGAATTTGGAGCGAATGACGTAAAAAATTCTTGAACCTGTACTTTTAATGACGTCTAAATAAAACTCAACGAAAACGCATTGTTAACGTGACGTCATAAATAAGAAGATATACGGTCAGTGACTGTATATAAGAAAAGATTACGGTCAATGCAATTTGACTGAGCAAAGCACATATGCCTTACGGCTCTGGAAATTTGTTAACCTCTCAACCTGTAGTTTTGGCAAATACCCTTGCAAGCATGATGTATTTGTATATTATTCCATGAAAACTATTTTGAGGATGGAAACTTCTTAAGTTCCTACATAAATATGTGAATAAATAAAGGCTTACAATTGTCAAATAAAACTCTTTTATTTGATCATTTTATAGCAAGGCTTCAGGAGACCGCAGAATCGCCATCCTTTTATCTTTATTATGGCAATGACATTAAAATTAAAATAGATGCTCAAGACGTAGACGAAACAAATGGTATGTAAATCCAGTGTTTAATAAGTGAGTTTTAGAACACATAAGCCAATACTTTCTTATATTCTTTTTAGCTGTTTATACCGTAAGGATGGTCAAACCCATCAATCAAAACGAACGACAATGCAATGGCAAAACAAAATGAAAAAAGTAATATTTAGAGGATTTTCTGGTTTGTCCATATGTCAACTGTCTGAATTTGTCGTTCTACAAAGTAAAATA
Source organism: Mytilus coruscus (assembly GCA_017311375.1). NCBI lineage: Eukaryota > Metazoa > Mollusca > Bivalvia > Mytilida > Mytilidae > Mytilus > Mytilus coruscus. The sequence goes on along the minus strand of CM029597.1, from coordinate 98,905,486 downwards.
AAAAAAAATACATAACTCGACGGAAAATGCAAAACGAAAAGTTCCTAATCAAATGACAACATCAAAAGCTTAAACACATTTACGATTGGATAAAACTGTCCTGACTTGGTACAGGCATGTGCTTATGTAGAAAATGGTGGATTAAGCCTGTTTTATAGCTAGCTAAATCTCTTACTTGTATGGCAGTCGTATTTAATTTCATTATATTGACAACGATGTGTGAACAAAACAAACTGACATATTGGGTAAAATGTCAAAAATAGGGTAAAACAGTCAACATTGTGTTATAATCTTAATCACTATAAAACAAACAAATTGGTCAACAAAGAAAACAAAAGGTATATAGACAAGACACATTAGCAAAAAGTAAGATGAGAACACAAAACTTATCATAGCACAATAAAACAATGACGTCTAACTTGTCTTGACTGTGTGAAAATGGAACTAATGTACAGAAATGACATACAAGAATAAACATGGTAATGCATCTACAAACATATAAATTTATCATATTTTCACAGATCTCATTTTTTTTTTTAGCTTTGTGTGTTGACTGTATTAAGTCTGTCAATCGATATACGTTCGTCCACGAGATCCATTTTGGGTACATAATGCTTTAGTCAAATAGCTCGAATTCTACGTATTTTATGTCTGTTTTTTTTTTTTTTTTCACTTTTTCCTTTTGTTTTAACAGCCCTTCCACGTTTGCAATTAGGTTTAAGATTTTCAAATATTCTGGCCTCGAACATTACCAAAGATATTGTCGGACAGAAAAATTTTCAAAATGACTGTATCGAAGATATTTAATGTAAAACAGAAGTGTTACTGGACAGGTAACACCGTATGAGACCACACGTTCACGAAAACACTAAAATTATGTGCGAGTAAAATGTAATGTTGGGTCGCTGACTTATTGATGACTACCCCAACTTTCCATTTATTTACATGTTTCTTGAATAATTATACCCCGCTTTAAAAAGTGGGTATACTGTTTTCCTCTGTCTGTCCATCCATCCGTCAGTCCATCCGTCAGTCCGTCTGTCCCATGAATATTTTCGTCACATTTTCTCAGGAACTACAATACAAGGATTTCTGAAATTTGGTTTCAGGGTTTATATAAGTCAGTTATACCGTGTGATGCGTTTTCAGATTCATCACTCAACAACTTCCTGTTTACCGAACACTTGTATCATTTAACACATCAAAGCCAAGTTGAAAATTTTCGTCACATTTTTTCAAGAACTACAATACAAGGATTTCTGAAATTTGGTTTCAGGGTTAAGATAGTTCAGCTATACCGTGTGATGGGTTTTCAGATTCATCACTCAACAACTTCCTGTTCACTAAAATATTTCGGCGGGGTATCATCTGTGAGCAGTAGCTCGCAGTTTTAATTGTTTTGAATGGGGTTATAGAGTGCAATTTAGACAGAATATGATGAAAAAGTAATATCACAAAAATACTGAACTCCGAGGAAAATTCAAAACGAAGTCCCTAATCAAATGGCAAAATCAAAAGCTCAAACACATCAAATGAATGAATAACAACTGTCATATTCCTGATTTGGTACATGCATTTTCTTATGTAGAAAATGGTGGATTACACCTGGTCTTATAGCTAGCTAAACCTCTCACTTGTGTGACAGTCGCATCAAACTCCATTATATTGACAACGATGTGTGAACAAAACAAACAGACACAAAAGAAAAAATGTCAAAATAGGGTTACAGCAGTCAACATTGTGCTATAATCTAATTCACTATAAAACAAACAAATATGTAACAAAGAAGCACATAAAGGCATATCGACAAAGCACATTAGCAAAAATGAAAGACAAGAATACAAAAATTATCCTAGAACAATAACACAATGACGGGATGTATAAGTACAAAGCCACGGCATATGTATCAAAGAAACACAAAAGGCATATAGCCTGTATAGACAAAGCACATTAGCTAAAATGAAAGACAAGAATACCAAAATGTACAATAGCACAATAACATAATGACGGGATGTTTAAGTACAGAGCCACGCCATATGTATCAAAAAACAAAATGGCATATAGACAAAGCACAAGAGCAAAAATTAAAGACAAGAATAAAAGATTATTATAGAACAATAACACAATGACGGGATGTATAAGTACAGAGCCACGCCATATGTATCAAAGAAACAAAGTTGCATATAGACAAAGCACAAGGGCAAAATGAAGGACAAGAATAAAAAAATATTATAGAACAATAACACAATGACGGGATGTATAAGAACAGAGCCACGTCATATGTATCCAAGAAACACAAAAGGCATATAGACAAAGCACATTAGCAAAATGAAAGACAAGAATACAAAAATTATAAAATTATTAGTAAATATTTGTAACTATCATTTCAAAACGCAAGCTGAGATATGCGGGTATTTACCCCAAACCCCACCCCTTTGCCCGTATGCCTTTCATTCAGTATTTCCTCATATTGAAAACATCTTTTCTGGTCGAATTATCTCACAATTTAAGTGACGCTCGAATAAAAAAAATTAAAAAGGCGAAAGAAAGTAAGAAGTTGAAGAGAATTGAGGACCAAAATTCCTAAAAGTTTTGCCAAATACAGCTAAGGTTATCTATTCCTGAGGTAGAAAAGCCTTAGTATTTCAAACATTCAAAGTTTTGTTAACAGTTAATTTGTAATTATGAACCCCTCGGTAATTAAAACTCCACCAGGAGTGGCATCGACCCATTGGTTGTAAATAAACTCATCATAGATACCAGGATTGAAATTTTGTAATTGCGCCAGATGCAGTTTCGTCTACAAAAACTCATCAGTGACGCTCGAATCCAAAAAAGTTAAAAAGAAGATGAGTGCTTATTAATTCTTTTAAACAAATAATAATAAAAAAAAATGATTTTTATTTAAATTTATTACAACTAAAGAAGTGGGTTCACTAACTAATAATGTAGGCCCTATCTGAACCTTTTAACTGTCAATATTTTGTGAAAATTTAATGAAAACATATGTTAAAATGACCAATTGTTTCAAAAAGTAAATATTGACCAATTGCGGCATTAGTGATATATTCGTGACATCATGAATATAGGTGAATGTTGTTGAACACTGATGTTTAGCATGATTGTGCTTAATGTAACGTACAGTAATAAAATGTTGATTATCTTAGCCGTATTTGGCACAACGTTTTGGAATTTCGGGTCCTCAATGCTCTTCAACTTTATACTTGTTTGGCTTTCAAACTAGTTTGATCTGAGCGTCACCGGTAAGTCTTATGAAGACGAAACGCGAATCTGGCGTATCAAATGATAAGCCTGGTACCTTTGATAACTATTGAGTGTGCTTAATCATCAATGAAATCTAATTTAGTGATTATTGCATGGTAAAACATATGCAGTTTAACTTTTATAATTTACTATGCGGTATGGGTTTTGCTCATTTTGAAAGCCGTATACTCCAGACATGTGGTAATGCAAATTTGTAATCGTAATGCATGGTAATGCATTACATATTTCAAGTAATTGCATGTAATGTGTAATGCAGTAATTTTGCATTACATGTAATTGTAATTTAATACATTACTTGAGAAAAAGTTGTGTAATTTCATGCATTACATTGCATTACATGGCATTACCCTTTTTCACATTCTATATATTATTCACAGATTGTTGAAGATCTAGCTAAAGCAAAATTTAAGATTTCTTGATTATTAAAGAACATAATCATTCGGATATTGATTTTTTATTTGAAAAGCATTACCGTAAAAGTGTTTTATTGTTGTCAAAACATAAATGAATACCTTGTCATGATTAAATAACAGAATATTGACCATTGTCATAAAACACTAATTAGTTTGTTTTACAATCAACATTTTCACCATTTTGACCATTGGTCATAAATGAAGCTCTTTGTTTATTATTTAATTAGTAAAGAAATTCTCAGTAAATAATTTTGATTGGAATTAATAAAACAAATGTATATTTATAAAAGTGAAGTTAACATAAGTTAAAATAAATATTAAACATCATCTCTGTAATTTCTTTTAGAGAAAACTTAGAGATGTATACCTTGAAACCCTTATGATGTTGAAATGTAATAGTTGTATTAAATACACTTTTCACTTCATACTTACGATTTAATATGTATATGGAAAAGTTATAATATATGCTAGAATCTTTAGTGACTTCATGTTGTTTTTCAAAATGTTTGATTTTTTCACTTGATAATAACATTTACAAATATAATGTGTAATTTAATGCACTACTTTGCAAAAGGTATTGTAATTTAATGCATTACTTTGATAAATGCATGTAATTGTAATTGTAATTTAATGCATGATTTTGTCAAAGTAATTGTAAAATAATGCATTACATTGCAATGTAATTCGCCCCATGCCTGGTATACTCTGCAGTTTTAACTTCTATGTCATTTGGTCTTTGGCTGAGAGTTGTTTCATTGGCAATCATACTGAATGGTCTTATTTCTTAAATGTATGCAGTTGAAAGTAACACCTTTATCTCAAATAAAGAAAGTTAAGCATATTTTTGTTTCGTTCACAAACGAAAGATAAATTCATATTATTTATCATACAAAATAGTCAAGTGTACTGATTGATAATTTAGTCATAGATGCATGATTTTTGTATTAGTTGTTAGTGGCTTTGAACTAGTTGTCGGTAAATGCGAGTACTCTCAGATCAGTACTTATTGTCTTTTTGTTGTTGGGAGATACAAGTACCCGACCACGTCCATTCTGTTGTTTTTTGTTAGATGTATTTCTATTTGTATCTATCTGATGAGTTAACCCTTTTTAACTGACTTTTATAGTTCGTTCTTATGTTGTACTGTTACGCCACTGTCCCAGTTTAGGGAGGGTTGGGATCCCGCTAACATGTTTAACCCCGCAACATTCTGTCTGTATGTATGTGCCTGTCCCAAGTCAGGAGCCTGTAATTCTGTGGTTGTCGTTTGTTGATGTGTCACATATTTGTTTTATCGTTCATTTTTGTACATAAATTAGGTAGTTAGTTTTCTCGTTTGAATTGTTTTACAATTGTCATTTCGGGGCCTTTTATAGCTGACTATGCGATATTGGCTTTGTTCATTTGCTGAAGGCCGTACGGTGACCTATAGTTGTTAATTTCTGTGCTATTTGGTCTCTTGTGGAGAGTTGTCTCATTGGCAATTATATCACATCTTCTTTTTATATAAGAATTTGTTTTCCATCCAATAACAAATTTTGGAAACTATATCTTTGTATTTAACTAGTTAATTTTTAGATATCTGACGTTGATGATAATGATACTTGGCAATCTAACGAAAATTTTAATATTAATACACATTTGATCTATCTGACACATTCTAAATAAAAAGCCTCAAAACACAAGACGCTTGAAATCAATATTGTTTGTGATATTACTTCTGTAAAATGTTGCAAGCTATAAATGTAAATACCATATGAAAATAAGAAGTATATTAATTTTTGTTATTCATAGTGCGTGCGTTTACATAAATGTTTTTTTTTTTTTTTTATTTAAGTTGCCAGTTCGAGTTTATGTACCATTTATTTGAAAGACCCAAATTTTAATGAAAATGATGTCATACAAATGCTTGATGCCACAAAGGAAAAGATTCGTACGGGACACTACGCCATTTCATTGGAACACGCTGAAAGTGGAAGTCTCAATTTACATGTTTTAATACAGGACAGATGTTTTATGTCAAAAGAAATACTACACAAAGCAATACAATCCTTCTTATATGAGTTTTTCCTCGCTGCATCAATTCCATTCATACAGAGACATTTATATACAATCGTATTGGCAGAATCGATTGATCTTGTTTCAGGTTTGTGACTTTTGAATACCTATATAATACATAAAATACCACTACTGATTATCCAACTTATTTTTAAATTTGCACTTTTTGAAACAGTGTGCAGAACCTATCTTCAAATAAAGAAATACTGAGTATGAGTAACGTTTTATCCTGTCTAGTACTATAGACAAAATTTCACATCACATTTCATTCCATATCAGAAAATAACCATCACTGGAAGTTAACCAATCAAATGTTCACCACTTGTTTTTCTTGTGTACAATTTTAGTTGGCATGTAACCTCAATTTCCCAAAATATTCTGTAAAACACAAAATAAATCAAAGGTGCTCTGAAACACCCTAGATATATGTTTATATTTGTTTTTACTACAATCAAATGTAGAATAAATTTCCCACAATTATCAAACTCAAGGGACTATTTTTTCGACCCTTTTGTATGTAACCGGATGCGACGTTCTATGATTTGGTGGTATTACATATATGTTCTTCTCTGTAAACTATGTCTAAAATGCAATAGAAGTAATTACTTTTTCATACTGAGAGAATTTGAATCATAAACATTGTTTTTAAATGCAAATTCTTTTGTCATTAGCTGATATTTAACAAATAATAAATGTCAGTTTGCCTCTTACAAATTCAATTGATGAAGGTCAAATGGCCATGCATTCGCTTCAAAAATTGTAACCGGATAAAGCTGATGATATGTTTTGTTATTATGTATGGCAAGTCATTAGACTGTCTTATAAATTCGTTTATATACAAAAAAATATAAATTAGATTTATAGGAGCATTAAGAAACTCAGTATATATGTTCTTGTTGTGGAGGATTAGCTAAAATACCAACGAAACACTAAAATATGAAAAGTAGAAGAAAACCAGGCAATAAGATTGTCAAAATAAAAGAAATAAAAGATAAAAATCAGTTTTCTAAAGACTACATTAACAACTATTGATTGATTAACACGACGGTGACTCATTGGTATTGGGGTTCTCAAGGGAGGTACGCAGATTCTGCTCTATTATTGTCACATACATGTTGCTTGAAAGTCGGTGATTAGTCGAATATGTTGAAGTCAACATGTCTGACAAAAGGATCTGATTGATACAATTATTACTTGTTTGGTAGTACTTACCGCGAATTTGGTTGCTGTTTTGAACGACTAGTTTTAAAGTGTTCAACTAATATAAAAAATTAAAGAAAGTTATTTGCAGATTTAGAAACTCTCGATTTTTATTCACGAACAATCTTATTTTTCTAAATATGTTGTCCTTTATAAATATAAAATGGTAACAACAGTAAGTTTATAAACTTAATTCATTTACATACATGAAGCAGCATTAAAACGTGTCTCTTTAAGGATAGTTTCAGTAGTATATAAATATTTTATATCAGTGAAATGTAATAGAATCTCTCCTAATTGGTTACCTCTGCAACTAAATGAAACAAAACCTCCAACTGATTTCAACGAAATTTCTTATATTTTGTAGATACACGGTTAACAAAACAGGGTGACTTTGGTTATCTCAAAGAAATGCCGTCTCCAATCTTAAAGTTCAATGTTAAAGTGAAGGATTCTGTATTTCAAAATGAATTTGAGTTGTATAGAGAAGTAAACCGATTTATTTCTGGAAGATACAATGCAGTCGACAGATATATTGCTCCAGTGAATGGATCAGCAAGGGAAGTGTTGATGTTAACTGCCCGTGAAAGTGATGAAAATTGCACACCTAGTCTTGAACATGTTAAAGTTATTGAAGATCCTCTTCAGCTAAGGTAAAACACTAATTATTATATGTAATTGCAATGCACAAATATAGAATGTGTACGAGTTTGTCATGTTTGTGTCAATAGTTATTCGTAGAAGTTTAGAAAATACCACAAAAGACACTTTGTTAACACAATGAACAAACGGAATAGGAGCCCAAATATATGACTGTTTTGTTAACAACTTTACAAATGCAAGAACATACCCTGTATACAGGCATCTACGTAAGATAAGTAAAATTGCATAATTTGCAATGTTCTTATATCCTTGTAACAGCCCCTCTCCATTTTGTTCTTAAAATGTCACGTACCAAGTCAGCAGTAAATATGACAGTTGTTTCAAAAGTTTGTTTCTATGTATGTACTTATCGTTTGTTATTGTAGCAGTGTTTCTATCATTCCGTTGTTTTCCTCTCAAAGGTGATGTGTTCCCTCGGTTTTTGTTTGTGACCTGGATTTATTTGCGCTTAATCGATTTATGACTATTGAACAGCCGTATTTTACTTACTACTAAAACTACTGTAAAAGTAGTAATAGTGATAAACATATCATATATATACATTTTTATATACATATTCATATACATATTCATATACATATTCATATACATATTCATATACATATTCATGTACATATTCATAAGCATATTCATATACATATTCATATACATATTCATATACATACTCATACATATTCATATACATATCCATATACGTATTCATATACGTATTAATATACATATTTATATACATATTTATATACATATTCATATACGTATTCAAATGCATATTCATATGCATATTCATTATCACACCTATTCATTTACATATTCATATACATATCCATACTCTTATTCATATACATATTCCTATACATATCCATAAACATATTCATACTCATATTCATGAACATATTCAAACTCCTATTCATATACATATTCATATGCATATTCATATACTAATTCATTTACACATTCATATACATATTCATATACATATTCATAAATGTATATACATGATATAAACTTAACCAGTGACTCAAACATAGTGATTCCAGTATCATATGTAATCTTACACATTTATTTATTTTAAAAATTCTAAATTCTCTTCTAAAATCCAGTTTTCCTCTGTGTAAATTTCAAAGTCCTTCTATTTGATGTTAAAATTTTACATCTTTCACAAGTAAATAAAGAATTGTGAGTAAAATAAGTTTTCTAACAAATTTGAATTTTTATAGTTATGCAATATTTTAATATTGCCAGTATTCATATTGTGTAAAGTGTATGCTACAATATGATAGCATCAAGTAAATGTTTAATATGTGAGGAACCGGAGTTCCACGGAAAACCACATACATTTGTTAGTAAAACGAATAATTCTATCAATTAAGATATGTGTCGAACGCACTTGCAAAGACGGGGGTTTGCACTCATAAAATCGGGGTTTGACAGGCTAGTGAATACAGCGGTATAAAAAATTATAGCACTATGTCAGCAAGGTCCCCACAGTATATAAGGATCATTCAGTAAAATTAAGTTATTTCGTTTCTTCTACATCCTTGACTTTCAAATATTCAATTTTGAGCGTTCCTGCTGTAAGTAAATCTAAAAAAGATTTTCGGACGCATAACTTTTAGATAGTCTTGTTTACATTTTATCTGTAGCATTGGGACGACAGCGCTGCTATTTGAATATGAGTATCCGAGAGTATCAAAAGCTCAGCAGTCAGTATTTCGGTACTGATATGATTTATAACAAACTTTTCTTAGATTTTCTCCCTCAGGCACAGTTAACCTTAGATGGATTTGGTTACTATTTCTTAGTCCTTTATGTTCATATCTCTCACGAACTTTTTTAATTCTTATCCATCCTTGCCTTCAAATATTCAGTTTTCAACGTTCCAGATTGAGGTTAATCCAGAAAACTCGCCGAATATACGAAATTAATGAAGTGCAGTTTTATATTTTATAAATTTAAGTAACGCAGGAGTATATTTTTCAGCCTTTCACTATGTTTACCAATAATAGACTCCTATTTTAACTCAGCTGCAATAACTTAAGATTTTACCTTAGTTTGTTTCAAATATCATACATGTCCTATGAACCCTTTTCTGACACGAAGGAGGTGTTAATACGAAACAGCTTGTTCTATTTACTCCAATGTACTGGATTTCAATGACTTCTTTTTATGCTTTTTTCATATCCTTTTCAAAGCTTTTATCAAATCGGTAAAAAGTAAAATTACCTTGAAAACATTATTTTACACTTTTTACTAATAACGCTTAGTTTTTGCGAAACGCTTACTTTTCTGTTTTACCTTGACGTCTTTATAGATATTGAACATGAAATAGCTTGAGATTTACTATGAAACAGTAAGATATACAAATATTAGAGGTCATTGATTATATATTGAATATTTTGACCCACTGCTATTCAAACAAGGGCTGGTGGCTATTTGTCAATTCAGTTCAACGGAGAAATTCAATTAATCCATTTGTTTGGCGTTGGTGAATCCTGTTATAACTGTTTTTGCTCATTGTTCGAGTATAAAGCAGGCCGTTAGATTTCTCGTGAGAATTGTTTTACATTTTTTCATTTCGGGATTTTTATTGAATTTGTTCATTATTGAAGTCCGTGCAGTGACAAGTCGTTGCTCACTTCGATGTCATTTGGACTATGGTGGATAGTTATTTCATTGTCAATCAAACCAAATCTTCTTATTCATATATCAGTCTGATTATTGTAATATTCATGGACGTTTTGCTCATGCAAGATTAGCTTTACTTTTATTTTTAATCTCTGTTTCAAAGTATATTGAAAGTAAGCAGACATTAAATATTATCTTACCTCCAATACATTTCTAGGAATATGATTTGTTAAGGTGTAATACCACCATTGATTTTCCCCAATTAGTCTTTGTTAAATTTGCACTTTTCAAAAATTGTGCAGAATTTCGTTGTTTCAAATTAAGAAATACTTGGCATGAGTTAAGTTTTATCCTGTCCAGTACTATAGAAAAAATTTCACATAACATTTCATTGCATATAAGAAAATAACTGGAAGTTAACCAATCAAATGTCCCCCTTTATTTAACCTTAAAAGTACAAGTTTCAGTAACCATGTAACCTAAAGTTTCCAAAATATTCTGTAGAAACCCAAATAAAAAAATTATGCTTTGAAATACCCAAGATATATGTTAATGACCAAGAAATGTTTTACTGCAATAAAATGTAGGATTAATTACCTACAACTGTCAAATTCAAGGGAATATTTTTTTCGACCTATTTTCGTATGCAACCGGATGTGACGTACCATGATTTGGTGGTATTACACCTAAAAGCAACCGCGTGGAGACCGTGTATATTCCTTATTAGTTTAGTAGGGTTCCATATTAGGTTAGTAGGCGGGGCTTATTTCAATACACGGTTAGTAGTGGTTTTATGTCCCTTTATACAGAGGAAAATCTGAAAGGTTACAACAGACGATGAAATTGATAATGAACGAGTGAAATAAATTCATAAAACACATCTAAAGTTAACAAGTTGTTCTTGTTGGGATTTGTTTTTGTATAGACCAATGTAAGTAGCTTCCTAATACTAACGGAATTGAAGACTTGGTCATTTTATAGGCCACTAGGCCAAATACCACATGTTAAAATAGTCGGTAAGAGACATTCGTTACATAGTGTGCTTCGCTCTCACCCCATATAGAATTTATTGACCCAATATATAATGTATTTGGTCACTAGCACACTATGTAACTAATAATATGCGGCACCTTGAAATACTTTGCTCGCTTAACCTTATAAATTATTACAAAATTTCCATTGATAACGTTCTTGTCTTTTCTGTTTTGCAGTCTCATGCTAGATGCTTTTATAATGCTTTTAAAAATATGGTCAATTTAAGGAAATTCATTTCAAAGTTTAAGATAATAAATATGTAGGAAGTTGTAAGGTAAGCTCCATCCTCTTTCATTTCATTCGTTTTAATAATTTTATTTTCCCTTACTTTTTAAATGTTGAAAATGGAAGGGTTGAACAAAGATTTGCCATCCCTCATCAATGTCATAATCATTAAATCTAAATTAAAATATGTCAAATCATGATTTCCATTTTACAGGATGGGTGATTGGGAAATTATTTCCGACAAAGAAGTAGATGAACTATGTAAAATGGTGGAAGATACTGGAGTACACAATCTGCCTAATTATATTTCCAAGAAAGCTAAACAATGGAAAGAAGTTCGAATCAATATTGCAGTTCTTGGGGAAACGTATGTTGGTAAATCAACCTTCATTAATGAACTACGTGGAGTAGAAGAATGGGATAAAAAATTTGCTCTTGTTGGGTTAGGAGATACTACTTTGGAGCCCACAGCATACGAAAATCCATACAACAAGAATATGGTATTTTGGAATTTGCCTGGTGTCGGAACTTTGAAATTTTCTAAAGACGAAAGCTACTTTAAAACAATTAACATCGAGAGATACGAATTTTTTATTATAATGTCTGATCAATGTTTTTCGGAAAACGATGCATGGCTGGCAAGAGAAATTCAGAAACGTGACAAGCCGTTGTTCTTCGTTAGATCCAAACTAGACGAGGATTTAAAAAGTGCTGAACATGGTGGCCACTACATGCATATGGATGAAGCTATATCCGGTATATATAAAAGCTGTGCAGACAACCTTAGAAAAGGTAATTTCATGAGCCTAGAATTTTTATCATATCGAACTATAACCATCAAATAGGCCAGTTCGATGACTTAATGAATGCCATTTTCACTCATTACCAGATTTAAAAAACAGGCTGCGATTTTATCGATTGTGGCACTCACGCACAATATTATCCGAGAAAAAGGAGATACTCTACAGTAGAGTTTTAAAAGTTGCAGTTATATGTGCTGGAGTGTCGGCTATTCCACTTCCGGGATTGGATGTTGTTGTTGATCTCAGTATTATTGCGCACGAAATCAGTTTCTATATGTCCGAATTTAGTCTCGATGAAGAATCTATAAGACATATATGTAAAAGACGAAAACGAAGTATGACCAAATCACTGAATATTTGAAACATTCAACATCGCTCCTTGCTGATAAGAATATCATTCCTACCCTTTTCATGAGTATTGTAAAATCTAACTCAGCTGAGCAAGTAGTTGGTAGATTTGCTAAGTATATACGTGTAATAGGAAGTATTGTATCAGGTGTTGTGGCGTACACTGCTTGTGTTAAATTTCTCAGAAGTGAAATTGATCTCTTAGAAGAAGATGCACATACTCGTAGATTTTGTCGTTGAAAAAAAACAAGAAATTGTATAAAGAAATGAACAAAATGTGAACGTCTGTTTTTAAACACTTTCCTGTCTTTAAGGTCATGGAAGCAAGTTATATAAATGCTAAAAAATATAAATAACTATAATCATACGCTGGCGCTACTGCTTGTTCTATAAGCAGTATCAAATCTATTTTGGGAAATAGAATGATTGCAAACATGACAATAAAGTATTTTTAAACGAGATGGATTTTTAAAGCTGAGAAGGTACATCTGTAAACTATGGATACATTATTTAAAATGACTGATTTTTAGAAACTATTACTGTGGATTCATTTATTTTCGTGAGTATCAATTTTCGTGGAGAGCGAAAGAAAATTTCGTGGGATACGTAAATTCGTGTATTGCTATTTGAAAATAGAAAACATGTGTTTGGTACATCTATTCATGGATCTTTGTTTTAATTTTGATAACATAAAAGTTAGAACATATAAAAAATTTTAAAATGAGTTGAATTGTAACAGGGGTCGCTCGGTCATTCGTTGTTAAAGTGTTCATTTAAACTTTGATTACAAGCGTGAATTTAAAAACCTAATTATGTGTTAATTTTACAATTCATAAGGTATATAAAGTCGTGTGATGTGCAACTGCTAAAAATGTTTTCTAATCACGACATAATAAGAAGTCATTAGAAAATGACCAAAGGTAAGAACATGCTTAAATTTTGACTTGGATGGAGAGTTGTCTCATTGGCACTCATACAACATCTTCTTATATCTATATTATGAATGGTTTATCATTTTGTTGAGTAAATTTTATTTTGAAAAACATGTCTTTTATACGATAAATATAAATACATGATTAAACGACAAGTTAGATGAATAGTATTTGAAATACAATTTGTGTCCTCCATTATCCTTTTAAAATTTTATTACCGAAAATTGTCGTTTTGTACAGAATTAAGATAACAAAATTGCTTAAACGGCAATATACTGAAAATTTGTAATCACCAATAAACCAAATTATGACACAGTAATTAGCAACTGGCAGTAATTTCCCATTTACAATTTTAATCAATTTAAGGTTGTATGGGTGTCTTTCGCCATCTTGGATTGTAAATAACAGGAAACTAAGGTCCAGATTTTCAATCAAGTCAGCAAAATTTAATGCGTAATACATATAACTTACGTAAAAATTTCATTAAAAGAACAAATTTATAAGATTTAAACTTATAAATATCAATATTTTACAAGCTAAGATGTTTTTTTTTTTTTTTTTGATTATTATTTTTTTGCAAATTGGCATGTAAGGGAGGTTACTCTGAAATAGTGCATTTTCTGATGGAATCTTCATGAATTTTTTCTATTTTTATTTTAGCTGGAAAAATTTACGGTGACCCTATCTTTTCTTTTTATATTCCAAAAGCATTATCTAAAAGCTATCTTCTCGTTTTTATTTTATAATTCTATCATTCAGTGTAACTTCTAATCACATAATGATGTTTTTTTCCGGTATAATCCATACAAAATGTGTCATTTTGTCACAACCGGTAGCTTGAGAAAATGCTCGATGACTATCATTTTATTGTATTTTGGACATATCACAATGTATACTACTTTGGAAAAGTATGAACAAATTATATCATTTTTAATTTATACACCTATACCACCTTAAACAAGCTGATTTTCACTAATATTTTAAGGATTTTATTATTCATTGATTGAACATAAACTCATAATTATTTCACACACACGATTTAAGTTATCATTTATAGATATAAGAAGATGTGGTATGAGTGCCAATGAGACAACTCTCCATCCAAGTCACAATTTGTAAAAGTAAACCATTATAGGTCAAAGTACGGTCTTCAACATGGAGCCTTGGCTCACACCGAACATCAAGCTATAACGGGCCAAAAATGACTAGACAGACGTGTCAAACCATTCAAACGGGAAAACAAACGAGCTAATCTATATAAAAGAAAAGAGAAACGAGAAACACTCATGAACCACATTAACAAACGACAACTACTGAACATCAGATTCAGATGTTTATCGCAAGTCTTCTTTGTTACATATTTGTTTGTTTTTAGTGATTAAGATTATAACACATTGTTGACTGCTATTTACCTATTATGTCTGTTTGTTTTGTTCACGAATCGTTGTCAATATAATTGAATTTGATGCGACTGTCATAAAAGTGAGAGGTTTAGCTAGCTATAAAACCAGGTTCAAATCACCATTTTCTACATAAGAAAATGCCTGTACCAAGTTAGGAATATGACAGTTGTTATCCATTCGTTTGGTGTGTTTGAGCTTTTGATTTTGCCATTTGATTAGGGACTTTCCGTTTTGAATTTTCCTCGGAGTTCAGTATTTTTGTGATTTTACTTTTCACTACTAACTCTAGAATTGCACAACAAAACCGAATATGAACACCCGCTTTGATACATATTTCCCGAGATTCCTTTCCGTTGAATCATTAAATTCATGGTTTGTTGTGACCCGCAAAACCCAAGAAAATTACTATACTACGAATAAAGAAGAATCCAGAGTATACCAAACTTATTGTTACTTACATGTTCAATCACACAACCGTATTGTATGATCTCAATATTGTCGAATTCGAGTCTAACCCATTTATATATAAAAAGCGGCTAGACAAGTTATTATTGGCAACCTGGGCATTTGGAAAAATACTTTTTGTGTAACTGAATAGGTAATGAATGTAAAGTCGTTGATATAATTAATAGGTCTTTGAACATAATGGTACATCTGTCTTCAATTATCCGAAAGTTGATAAGCATCTTTTAGCTCCAGTACAAAATGCATACATCCTGATTTAATTCTCATGTTTTATGACGAGGCCTTTATTGTCGATTATACGGTATGGGTTTCACATTGCTTAGGCCTTACAGTGGTCTTTAAATGCTTACATCTACATCATTTTAACTCTGATGAAAAGTTGTCTCATTACCAATCAAACCACATTTCCTTATTCATATATTCTAATGGAGACCAATTGTGAACCATTTCTTCTGAATTCTTGCTGTTTATTTGACTGTTTTGAAATGTCTGCGTGACAGATGATAGATATAAGAAGATGTAGTATGAGTACCAATGAGACAACTCTCCATCCAAGTCACAATTTGTAAAAGTAAACCTTTATAGGTACGGTCTTCAACACGGAGCCTTGGCTCACCCGAACAGCAAGCTTTAAAGGGCCCTAAATATAACTAGTGTTAAACCATTCAAACGGGAAAACCAACGGTCTTATCTATAAAAATACGAGAAACGAGAAAGACTTATGAACCACATCAACAAACGACAAAACTGAACATCAGGTTCCTGACTTAAGACAGGTGCAAAACGGATAGAACACGGATATATTTCAATTGTCGTATTTACAATCCTGTCCCATTTTTCTGAATTATGATTTATCGAATTAGACGTATCACCGAATTTGTCCTAACATTAGCAACACGACTGGTAACTCTTATTACAGAGCATCTGATACCTATCCCGTTTAGTGTTGGGGTTCGTTTTGCTCTGTCTTTTGTAGATTTTTGTTTTTCGTGTCTATTTTTAGCCATATCATCGATATTTTGAAGTTTACTTGATAGTTCGAATAATCACTTCGTATCACCCATCTTTTTAACATGTAGATGAATTATCCATATTTATCCCTATTTACACATTTACACTATGAATTTTTATCTTGCGGGTGTATATACTTTTGTCCTTCTTTGAATTGAATTGAATGGAAAGGCTGGTAAGAAAATGTGTCCATAGAAAACCATGTCCAACTTGCTATATCCCGATGAAGGTTAGTACAGAAAGGCGCATCTAAAACACCAAATTGTTTTAACGTCATTACAAAAGTGTTCAACTAAGAATACCTTAAGCAACAAATTGTCTAAATTTGTAACTTTGGTTCTTAAAGATAATACCCCATGCTTGTTACGGACTCGTGTTTGTTTACTTAAAACGGATAAAGACATAAAGTGTATGTCTCAAGACTATCTTAAGACTGTCTCAAGACGTTTTAAACCCATGAGGTTCATTCAGTTAAAGTTCAGATTTTTCATAACTTTTCTTGAAAGGATATAAAAGGATATCTAAATGTCGATATACAGGTTGTCGGTCTTATATTGTTGTATGTTAAAACAAATCTGGTAATATACACTATACTGTATTTACGCATTAGATAACACAACTGCAGGGTAATATTAACAATATATAGAAAATCATAATCTGAATACAATGACGGTTTGTATTGTTTTATGAAAATCCAAGTTAATTTGAAAAGTAATAAACAAATTTAAAGTTACCTATGTGAATTCAGTCCGACTGAAAATTCTAGCTCTTTTCACCTATCAATTAAATCCTCAAATTGACAGCAATATGCCAAATAACATAACAACCTGGGATTCAGTAAGATCAATATACAACTGATATAGCTGTATTGTTTTATGAAAATCCAAGTTAATTTGAAAAGAAATAAACAAATTTAAAGATGACTATCTGAATTCAGTCTGAACTAAAAATTCTAGCTTATTTAATTACCTATCAACTAAATCCTTAAATTTGACAGCAATAAACCAAAGTACCAAACAACCAGGCATTCTATAAGATCAATATGTAATTGAGGTAGCTCTATAGTTTGATAAAATGCAAGTTGATTTGAAAAAGTTATAAAAATATTTCATATGACTATCTGAATTTAGTCCCAACTACAAATTCTAGCTTTTTTACCTAGATTAATTAAATCCTTAAATTTGACACAATACACCAAACTATATAACGACCTGAGATTCAGGAAGATCAATATATAACTTAGATAGCTGTATAGTTTTATGAAAATCCAAGTTAATTTGAAAAGTAATAAACAAATCTAAATTTGACTATCTGAATTCAGTCCGACTGAAAATTCTAGCCTTTTTACCCATAAATTAAATCCTCAAATTTTACAGCAATGAATCAAAATACCAAACAACCTGGAATTCTATAAGATCAATATATAATGGAGATAGCTGTATAGTTTGATGAAAATTCAAGTTGATTTAAAAAGTCATAGAAAAACTTAAAGATGACTATCTGAATTTAGTCCGAACTGCAAATTCTAGCTTTTTTTAACCTACATGTAGATTAATTTAATCCTTAAATTTGACAACAATACATCAAACTACATAATGACCTGGGATTCAGTAAGATCAATATATAACTGAGATAGCTGTATAGTTCCAAATTAATTTGAAAAGTAATAAACAAATTTAAAGTTGACTATCTGAATACAGTCTGACTAAAAGTTCTAGCTTTTTTATCTATTAATTAAATCCTCAAATTTGACAGCAATAAATCAAACTACCAAACAACCTGGTATTTTGTAAGATCAAAGTATAATTGAGATAGCTGTAGAGTTTTATGAAAATCCAAGTTGATTTGAAAAGTTATTGAATTGATTAAAGATGACTATCTGAATATAATAAAACTGAAAACTCTTGCTTTTTTTTTACTTATTAATTAAATTCTTTAATTTCACAGCAATGAACCAAACTACCAAAACACCTGGAATTTTGAAAGATCTATATTTAATTTAATTAGATGGGCTGATTCAGCCCAGTCAAGACTAAAAGGAGGTCAAGACTAGTCGAGACTGATCAAGACTAGTCGAGACTGGTCGAGACTGTCGTAACTGAGTCGCGACTGGTCAAGACAGGTCGAGACTGGTCGAGACAGGTCGAGAATGGTCGAGTCTTGGTCGAGACCATTTCAGACTACACCAAGATCATCAAGTACTGAATCAGATTTAGTAAGTAAAGTCTAGACAAAAGTCGAGTACAGTTAAGTACAGTTAAGTACTGTCGAGACTAGTCGAGAAATCTGTGCTCGACTTTACGGGTCGAGCACAAAATATGGTCTTTTCAGACTCTGAGCAGTTTGTAGTGTATGGATATATACATTTTATATAACTAGAGCATAGAATAGTGTATACAATTGAGAATATTGAGAATGGAAATGGGGAATGTGTCAAAGAGACAACACTAACCAAAGAGTAGAAAACAGCCGAAGGCCTCCAATGGGTCTTCAACACAGCGAGAAAACCACACTCCCGAAGTAGGGCTTCAGCTGGCCCCTAAACAAAAATGTGTACAATTCAGCAAAATGGACGTCATACTAAACTCCAAAAACATATAAATGAACTAAAATTATAAATCATCCAAGACCAACAAAGGCCAGAGGCTTCTGACACAGTAAAACTCAGTTTAAAAGAAGTCCTCGATCGATGTCAGAATAGGTAACAAAGGAAACTAAGCAAAACCACAGTGATATATGAATTAACAAAGGACTACTAGCAGTTACCGACATGCCATCTCCAGACCTCAATTAAACTGCTTGAAAGATAATGTCTTCTTCATATGAAAATCAAGCACAATCCCTCATGATAGGGGTTCATTATCATACCATCATAGAATATATGCGAAGAACATAACCCGTATCATGCCAACAACTTATTTTATAATAAATGAGTAAATCAATACTAATACCAATATATGCTATCTTTAATGACCTGACAACAGCATCGTAACAAAATCTCTTCTGAATAAGTCTATTCAAAAGGTTTGGTTAGCTTTTGATGTATATGCTGACATTTTTGTGCTCTGTAAAGAATATAACAATAAAAGTTTGGGTGTGAAATACCTGAAAGTATAAGATGTCTGAATGTTGATTTATATTAACGAATGCTATCCTTGTACCGATGATAAAATTTAGTAAATGTTTTGAATAGTTTGTGATATCGATAACCCTAGTGTAATAATTTTTCAGTAATACAGAGATTTCTTTGTATAGAACAAACAATTTCGAATGTGTACATGTCTATATGGTAGGGTCAATCAGCAATCTCAAACTTTCATGGGTTATTGATAATGTACATGAGGCTTGTAGAAAAACATTCTTATTACAGTCGTAAAAGGAACACTGAAAATACCAATGGGACATTCAAACTCACAAGTCAAAACAAAATGACAACGCCATTGCTAAGAAATAAAAAGACCAACAGTCAAACAACAGTACACAACAACACAACAACACAACACAGGAAACACAAGAATAAGGAACATAAATCACACTTAAAACTTAGAAAATCAAAAGTACTCCAGAAGTGTAAACAGATCCTGCTCAATATGAGGCATCTATCGGTTGTTTATGCTCGTACAAATCCTGTGATAAGTTTAATTCGGTACACAGGCAAAATTGCAACATATGTTGTTCATATATTTTATACATTTTATATATCATATGAAAAACATATGAACTTCATATGTTTTATGCAAGATATGAAAAAATATGTTTCAAAACATATGTTTTTTAGACTTTGTAAATGTAACCAATGTCTAAGCAGAAAGTTGATGAACCAGGGTATGTAAAATCATTAAAAAACGAACACTGAGGAAAACGGAAAGTCAAATCAAATGGCAAAATCAAAAGCTCAAATACATAAACTAATGGAGAACAACTGTCATATTACTGACTTAGTTATTATTATTACTTTTGCTGTTTAGTCTTTTTTGGTAATATCCATTTGACGAGGCACGGTACTCATACATCCCGTCATTATGTTATTGGGCTAATGTAAATTTTTGTATTCTTGTCTTTTATTTTTGCTAATGTGCTTTGTCTTTATACCTTTTGTTTTCCTTTGTTGACATATTTGTGTGTTCAATAGTGATTAAGATTATAACGCAAACGGTGACTGCTGTTCCCTTTTTGACATTTTTACCTATTATGAAGACATATTATGTCTGTTTGTTTTGTTCACACTTCGTTGTCAGTGTAGTGGATTTTATGTCATATAGGTGAGAGGTATAGCTGGTTATAAAACCAGACTTAATCCGTCGTTTTCTGCATAAGAAAATGTCTGCACCGAGTCAGTAATATGACAGTTGTTATCCATTCGATTGATGTGTTTGAGATTTTAATTTTGCCATTTGCTTAGGGTCTTTTGGTGTAACTTTTAGTTGTTTTTGATGAATTGGTTCTACAGATGTATGTGCTGGTCCGTGTTTTGGAGTCATCATACGTGGTTGCTGTCAACAATATGTGTTATTTTGTTAATTGTTCTTACTTGATCAGTCTAGACGGCTTTTTCCCGTTCGAATTGTTTTACATTTTTCGGGGCCATCGACTTGCAATACCGTTTTGTTGTTTTTCTTTCCAATGGTGACTTAAAGTTGCTAACTCTTATTTCTATAATTGTTTATTATATGTCTCTATGTAGATTAAATGTATTTGCTAAGTAAAATGTTAAAACTAACTCAGAATGGCAGTGTATTTTAAAGCAGGCAAGATGCCTTTTGTGTTAGTTTTCTGTATATGTACAGGAAGTTCAAATGTTTTATAACAAAATATGTGTAATTGTTTTTTAGATAATATGTTTTAATACATTTGTACTTCACTGTTTAAAGTTTACAAATTATTTCAATGAAATAAATACTCTTCCTCATGCATGATAGCTCTGATTTCAATAGCAATGTTAGGTTTAAATGATAAAAGGTGAGACGTAATCAAATATTAACATACACAATAACACAAACTTTCTTATCTTTGTTGCATCGAAGTTGTCGTTGTCAGTGCTTGATTCTAAACTTGTCTTGGTCTCACAAAAGTAAATATGTTACGTAATTATACATAACAGGATGGTTTTACAAGAGAAATAGCTAAGGAATGGTAATGATTTGTTTCAGAAGAAATTTTAAAGGTAAATAATGAACAATTTTTTTCTACACATATATTTTTATGTTCAAAATGGGTCAACCGCTGCTGTTGGCTACGTTTTCACATATGACTGGTTACGATTGCTCGGACTTCAAGTACATACATGTAGCAGAATGATCTAGAACTTTCTTATGATAAAGTATATATTTTCGAACGTTTTGTGTTTGGTATCTTTAAATCAGCTGTTTGAAATGTACAGCATTGAGAACAAAATATATCTGGACCGTAAAACAAAACGTTTGACGATGATATGTCAACCTGGCTTTTCTTCATAATTTTGAACAAGGTGGTGACCATTTGATTTTCTTAAAAGGGGACAGGATGATTTAAAAGATGAATACCCTGATCTAGTAAGAGATAAAAACTAACCGTCCACAAGACAGGATTCAATTAAACATTCTGCCCCATAGATGCAAGTGACAGTTGTGGTCAAAAGTAAAGAGAGTTAGCATGTTTTACAACAGTTGACAATTAAGAAATAGTAAATCTGCAAAAGTTCCTTCTGTCAAACTCCTCCCGAAAGCAACAATATACAGGTGTTGCCGTCCCTAAAATACACTACAAACCGGCTTAAAACCTCGGATAATATCAATTTTAACATATTCTGCTTTGGAGTCATTATTATTTAGGCAACCTACAATAGTTAATTATACATTGTTATTTTGAATCCTTTACTTGTGAATAAATCATAACTAAGTAAGCTATCGACTAAATAAACCTTCTCGATCCAATTTGGTTTTGTATTTATATGTAGTGTGTAAGGGAGATACCATTTTTTTATTTTTCACTCTATTCGGTCCTGCCTTTCTTTTATTAGTTTATCCTGACTTTTTACATAAATTGTCATCCTGCCTTATTTTTTTGCCAAGTTGCTCATTCTGCTTTTTTTACTCAAAACTCCTGTCCTGCCTTTTTCATCCCCCCATAAAAATCTAATAGAAGCTCCCTAATCGTCATATTTATAGTTTAAAACCTGCTTTTAAAAAATAAAATCAATAGTTTATTCTATATGCGTTATTCAAATAACTGAACCATATTACACCTGACTTACAAAAGTTTTAATAGCTGTGGGTTCTTTTGAAATGCAGAATGGATTTAATTGTGGAATATATGATAATGTGTGCTACTAACAAGGTAAAAATATGAAATACTGTAAAATTAGTACTTAACAAACAAACGAACAAGACCAATAAATGTATTTCTAAAGCAGTATCTTATAATTCTAATATGACGTCCTTATTTCGAGTTGTAAACAAAAGCCGTGTTTTACATGTTTTAATTAGTACAAAATATGTTTTACACATACGCAACGACTTACTCTAAATAGTTTATACTAAAAACACATAGTTTAGCTGCTTACAAAGAATTTTATTATTTATTAATATGAACACATTAAATATTTTCCTGCTATTAGTTTTTAAACTTATTAAACACGAACATGTGTTGTACATACTGCATGGGGAAAACGGAACAGCCACACATTCCTAAAAGGTATTTTCGTACGCTTCAACCTATAAAATGCCGTTTTTTTCTTATTGAAATCGAAATAATTCTTACACTCGTTCACGGCCGTCACTCGGTTAACTGCAAGATTGGTCGGTTAATCTACCTGAGTATGCGGCTATATGAGCGGTTGGTCTGTTAATCGGGTCGGTTATACGTCTGTTAAGAGTAAATCGCACAATTTAATGTTAGACTCTGTTAAATATACAGATTTATGGCATATTATAAGAACCAAATCAAATAAAGAAAAGTGGCTGCCAAAATGATATCTATCATAGAACATTTTCCGCCTGTAAAAACATTTCATAGTCTGCGCAGTTTTCAGTAAAACTAAAAGGCGTCGCTCAAGTATGTGGTATCTATGCTTATACGCATAGCAATTTTTGGATAAAGGCGAAAAAACATTTTTAGATATCATATAAAGGACACAAAATAGTACTTTGGTTCTAAAAAATAAATTGACATTAGTAAATATTTCATTATTGTAATATAACGTGAGTAATACCACATGTTAGTGAATATAAGGGAATAAAGTCTGTTAATGGGTTGGACAATTTAAATTGTGTCAGTAAAGAGTTATTCAGCCATGACAATAGTTTTGCTACCTTTATATTTTCCCATTGAAAAGTTAAGAATGAGATGTACTTGAGTAGAAAAATGACAATACGGTGCAACAGTATCCTTCTAGTAACATCGGATGAGTTAACTTTTGATTTCTTCCATCTATATTTTATGTAACTGTGATTTTTATTTTTCTCTTCATGCTAAAATTAAAAAAAAAAAACATTTTACTTACTGATGTTTAGTTACATTACGAATTTTATCTCTGATTTTTATACTGGTAACCAGATGACAAATTGTTGTCATTCATAACGATGAAACAGAATCTACATGATATATGCGACCATTCTTGGATGAAATTAATATTACTTTACTATTACACTTTTTGAAACCATTTTATCAATTTTCAATTTCCATTGTCTAAATGTATGTTTCATTGTTCATGTGTTGTTTCCGTATATTTTAGCCACTCGTCTTGAGCCTACCCATTTGTTCCGATAACACCCCATATAGCAATATAATTATATTTTTATTGCCATTCATAACTCTCAACAGACCAATTAACAGACCGGATTTTATACATCCGACCCATTAACAGACCAGGTTTTAATAAAATTGATTTATGTCACCAAAACACAGATTTTCGTGTAGATTTTTCACATAATGATATTAATATGGTTAACAAACATAATGCCCGTCTCTTTACGATGTTCAAAATATTGCATGCAAGTAAATTCGACCAACTTGTCATTTTGTGTACATTTTGTGTGTGTAAAATGTGTATACATTTATTGATGAGTAACCTGCCTTTGCATTTTATAGATCGTTCATCGAAGCTAGAAAAAAATAACTACACCGCTGGATTCAGTACACAGAATTGTTTTGGCAGACATGAATAGTTTTTATGATAAGAATATATTTAAAAGTTATACAATGAAATATACTGACCTTGCAATGATTTTCTCGATATAACCTGATTAACAGACTGACAACAAAATTATTTCATTTACCTTAAGTTTAAGTTATTGCAAATGGCTGATATTTTGTTCGAGCATATTGTTTTCTTAAATTGTTAAACATTTCATACCGATATAACATGTTACTTTTATTATTCTTCCCTTAGTTTATTTATTTTATATTTACATTGTATCATAGGTCAAATTTATTTGTTCAGTGTATGTTCAATGGTGTTAATATGTCCTTTGATTGAGTTAAGCTGTTTCAGTTGATATTTTATAGTGTGTCTTTCTGTGTTGTGATGCTACACTATTGTTTCAGAAAAGGGTGAAGGTTTGGTACCATTAAAACGTTTAAACCCGCTGCATTTGTTTGCACCTGTCCTAAGTCAGGAATCTGATGTTCAGTAGTTGTCGTTTGTTGATGTGGTTCATAAGTGTTTCTCGTTTCTCGTTTTTATATAGATTAGACCGTTGGTTTTCCCGTTTGAATGGTTTTACACCAGTAATTTTGGGGCCCTTTATAGCTTACTGTTCGGTGTCAGCCAAGGCTCCGTGTGGAAGACCGTACTTTGACCTATAATGGTTTACTTTTATAAATTTTGACTTGGATGGAGAGTTGTCTCATTGGCACTCATACCACATCTTCTTATATCTAATTAAGCCAACCCGATTAACAGACCAACCGCCCATATAGCCACATACTCAGGTAGATTAACCGACCAATCTCTCGGTTAACCGAGTGACGGCCGTGTCGGTGTAGAACATGGACAAATATACTGCCAATCTATGTTAAAATGAGCATAGAGCATGACAGGAAGAAATTATTTATTAAGTAGTAAATAGAACGTGTAATAATTAAGGTTCATATCAACTCTTTTGCAGATATAGCTGTGTTTATACAACGCAATTTACTTTGCGTAATGGAAAATCTGTGCAACTTGTAAAGAGGAGAAACTGCAATACCTTAAAATGTAAGAGTAGCATGGTTTTATAGATTTACCTTTCATAACTAAATACTTTACTAGAATAAACAATTACGGAATTTTGTTGATACTGCGGACTAAATAACATATATTATCCCCAGAGGCTACATCTATTTAAACAATACAATATAAGTGGTTCCTAATAAGTGACATCTCAACGATTAAACCCATCTTGGATAATTTTAACACCTTCTTTAACAAAGAATAATGACAATTAAAATCCAGAAAATTGTACGACCTTTTGAAACACAGACTGAATTTTCCTTTTAAACACAGGTGCTGCTAGTTGATCAAGGGGCATCAGCTACGAAATCAACCAATATTACTAGTAAAAAAATGTTACATCATTTTGGTTTCAAGCATTTATTGAACCGCATAGTATTTCTCCTCTTGGTCGATACTTCTGGTGGTTAAATGGTAACAAGGATGAAAAATTTTATATGATTTGCATATCTATAGATAGTTAAATTGGATTGGTCAATTTGAATTTTTGCTCTTGGTTTACACTTTGATAAACCATTTTCCGAAACTACTTTCCTAACCTTCACTGTGACCAATTCATGCGCGATACACATACATGCAGGGATCCCCGGATTTTCAGCAAATTGAGATTAGAAAATAAATACAAAACAATTGTTTCTATTCTAATGCATATATAAAAAAAAAGAAATAATGCATAAAACTTGGAAAATGTATGAAATTAAAATTTGAATAAAATTCCGCAAAATTTCATGAATGACTTAGCGAATTTACGTCATGGCTAAACATTACGTCATACGAATGAAAACTTTCAAGGAAAGATTATTTCGTTACTTGTACGCTTCAAATTCAGATAATATCTAATTAAAAGAACGTTTTTAGGTAGGTGCTATTTCATTTTAAATCCTGTTGCATTTATCGAACATTTAAGGATTTGAGAAAGTCAATATGGTGGCCAACTCCTTAGTTACGACCTGTCAATTGTGCATTTGATGGTTCTTATCGTAGCTATTACCTAAAATAGTTAATTAAATATCGCAAATATTTGGCTTAAGAATAATAAGGATTAAACACATTTTTCTAGAGGTTATTGATGTAAACCTGGTTTACTCACAAACTTAACATAAAAGTCCTTTGGACTTTTATTCAGTTTGTGAGTTATTCATCGCCCCGGTTTACACATCAATAACCGCTAGAAAAAATGTGTTTAATCCAATAATAACAACTGAAAAGTTTAAATAGCTGTTTGACCAAAGGGACATATCAACAGCCAAAACCAGCTAAGGTTAACTTTGACAGAGAGAGCTGATATCTTTATTATTTAATAGTTTCTTAATTTATAAACGGCCAAATTAATAAAAGTACCGACGAGTGAGTTGATGATAGCCTCGGTGACTATACTGCTATACATGTTGTACAGCGGTATTGTGGCTTCAAGCATCACTGAAGAGTCAATAATTGTAAAATGTGCATCAGGTTCATTGGAATGGTCTTGTTAATGATTTATAAATAGTATACGTTATAAGCTTTCATTTAGATTAACTTATTTTAAATTGGGCCTGAAAACTTCAGGGATATATAATGGACAGTCATAATATGGTCATTCGACCCCATTAAATATACATGCATGTGACCTATTAATATTTCAAGTTAAAGAGGATTGCGCATGTACTCAGCATATGTAAATTTTGGGAAAAAACCGTGTCGGCTCCAAAGTGGATCTCAGGATTAAATAAGACGCCAATCACCTTAACTGATTCGCGGCATCAAAATTTCTGTTTTACATTTAAATAAACGCATCATAAAAACCAGGATGGAAATTTTATATTTGCGCCAGACGCGTGTTTCGTGTACAAAAGACTCATCAGTGACGCTCAAAACCAAAAAGTTAAAAGACCAAATAAAGTACGAAGTTGAAGAGCATTAAGGACCAAAATTCCTAACAATTTTGCCAAATACAGCTAAAGTAATCTATTCATGAGGTAGATAAGCCTTAGTTTTAAAAATTCTGAATTTTGTGAACAGTACACAGTAGTAACTGTTTATAATATCATGTGTTTTAGTGTAAATTCAAATGTTAAAATGTTCTAAAAATATATGTTAATTCAATAAACGATTGTTTTGCTTATATGCTTTGTCTGTATGCCATTTTGTGGTTCTTGGTTACATATTTGTTTGTTTTATAGTGATTTAGATTATAACACAATGTTGATTGCTGTACCCTATTTTTGACATTTTCACCTTTTGTGTCTGTTTGTTTTGTTCACACATCGTTGTCAATATAATGGAATTTGATGCGACTGTCATACATGTGAGAGGTTTCGCTAGCTTTAAAACCAGGTTTTATCCACTATTTTCTATATAAGAAAATGACTGTACCAAGTCAGGAAAATGACAGTTGTTATCCATTCGTTTGATGATTTTAAGCTTTTAATTTTTCCATTGGATTAGGGACTTTCCTTTTGAATTTTCCTCGGAGTTCAGTGTTTTGTGATTTTATTTTTGTAAATATAGAAGTATACACAATTTAAAGTTATATTCATTTGTATCATATGTCGACTCTAACTTGACATCTTTATTCCTTTTTTGTTCTAGATTATTCTAATAGTATCAGAGGAAAAGATTCCTGAATAATGACGAACATGGCCGTCTTTTCGTTGGCATTCAAGTATGAATAATTTCAGTATCTATGGCGAAAGTAGATTTCAAAGAATGCAAACTGTATATTACTAGTTAATTTTAAAGTCATATATTTAGTTATCGCAAATTACTGAAAACCTTTTTAAAAGTATTTCATAGATAAAAATAATAAGTTTGTAAATTTGGCTGCACCCGTACAATTCTCATTATGATTTCAATGGTGATGTTGTTTATTGTAGATATGATGAACGTAAACTATTTGAACCTTGAAATAGATTTGTTTATGTTCATCAATTGGACACTAAGTATTTGTTTTTCATATTGTTTCAAGCGGATAAAATTAAAAACAATATGTATTTTACATAGCTACGAACAAGTATGATCCTGTTTCCGTCTATACTTGTATTTTGGTGCAGGCACAATAACAGGTTTATCAGAGGCTCTTGAGCTTCAATCCAAATTCATGGTATGTGAACTTTTGATTCTTGATTCTGGAAAAACATGGTTTGTTTATTGGTTAGAATTGATATTTCACTTGCTTTTAGTGACTGCAAATTATCTATTAGAGCGGTTTTTTCATTACTTTTGATCTTGTAAAGTTGTTGCTGTGTTTTTACTCGACCCAAGTGCAGGGGATTAAGTGCTTTCAAGCACTTTGTTTCTAATCTTAATTGTAAGAACCTGGGATTCAGTCGGCGTCATCAGTTTTCATCTTTTGATTTTGTTCTGATTTTTATCATCATTTATTTCCTTCTTTTCTTTTTCTGCCAAATTTGTTTCCTTGCTAAATTTTTGTTTTGCTGCATGTCGCTTATATATTTTTGCATATGACATCGAAAAGTGATTGCGTTTTTTTTTTGGGAAATTTAGTTTCAAGCGATCCACTGACATCTTATAGGAGTAATCTTATATTACCCATTAAATGTATCGTTATGTTTTGTAGCTCATAAACCGGTAGCATATAGATCATGTAGGTCTAGGATCTTTATTTTGATGTCCAGAAAATGAGACAAAGGTCAGAGGTCAATGTAATGTTCCACATTTTGACTATCTTATTTCTGCAACTCTTGTAACACTTTCATATATAAGAGAACTAGTACGAAATGTTTATTTTTCAATATGATGACCATATGATACATATGGTCTGAAACAACTTAATGAAATTATAAAGGCGTTATTGCCCATGAAATATTTTAATTGAAGGTTCGTTGATAATAACGTCAATATGAAACAGGATAAAACCATAGTCTTTTTAAAATGTTGAATGACATATTACCTTGAAAAATGCAGTCAAAAGTGACCTTGAGTAAACACAAAAGTAGCCATTTTGCACATTTATTTTAATGAAAGTACATAGAAACCAAATATTCTAATATTAGCTGGAAATGACATTTTAAATCGAAAGAAGCAAATTATCTCCTTTATTTTAGCCAAAAATATAAAGAAACCTTATATTTTGGGAATCAGTGTAAATCAATCTGTCATACGACACCGGAGGTGACATTTATAAAACAGAAATAGCACATTATCTACCTTATTTCAGATAAAATTTATATAGAAACCATCTATATCAGAATGAAGAAACTTTTGATAAGACGCCGAGAGTTCTTTTAAAAAACCAAACATCAGTCTTATCGATTATTTACAAGTGTAATGGGAGAGACCTTCAATTGTTCACTGAACAATTAAAATGTAGTTCTCAATCCTTTCTGTTGTTAGTTTCCGCCTCTGCCAAACCCTTTTCTTGTGGTATAAAGTTGTTTCGCAAGATATCGCTTATATGTTTTGGATAGAATAGTTATTTTACTGTGTTTGGTCGAAAACCTTCTATTGTAAGAGCATTATCCCCGAACACTGTTAGTTCTTGTTATTGTATCAAGGCCATGTTCCTAATTTTTAAACTGTTTCATATATCTTCTCTGACACTTTGATGGATATATATATATATATGTATAGATTAAATAACTAGTGCAAAAGATTGTGTGACGGGATTGCTTAACTTAGTACATTTGGAAGATACTTAGTCATCCGTAAGCGGTTGAGCTAGGAAGTACTTCTGAAGCCCAGTCGTTAAGAGTACTCCTTGTAATACAGAGGTCCTGGGTTCCATTCTTAGAGGAGGCAGGCGATTTTGTATTGAAAATCATGCTCTCCGGTTACATTGCGTCCAACTAAAGAACCCACGGTAGATTCAAAAGATTTTAAGCTAGGGTATGCGTTATGAGAGTCATTATAGTATGAGGACTCCTGAGGTGGGGAAGTGTAACGGGATTGCTTCCCTTCATAAGTAAATACTCAGTCAGCCGTAAGCGGTTGAGCTAAGGAAATAATACTATATCTCAGACCATCGAATTTGTGATGCAGGTATATTTCTTGTGCTGTTTGGTGTTTTCACAAAATGTCGCTTAGATATTGGGTATACAATGTCGAACAGTTTCTACACTTTTGAAACTGACACTGCATCATAGAACACTTAATGTTTTGTTATATATATATATATATATATATATCTTTGCAAAACTGTTTTTCTTGTATGCACTGCACCTTTGCAACTGTAAATGATTACGACAAAACAAATTTTTCTCGATACATCCTTAAGATGTTGATAACAATTTTGACCGAAGCCATCCGGAGCCTCAACACCTTATTGTTTCTTGCATTCGAATTGCAATCCTGGGTTAAATTTGACCAGGAACGCTCACGGCCGAATATTTTGAATGCCAATGTATAAAAACAGTCGAAGAGCTATAAGACCAAAACGGACCTTGTCTATTTATCTTTGTATAATTCATGAGAGGCAAACACCATTAGTGAAAATGATATCAAACATGAAAACTATATCACTTAGACATGTAGAGATATGTAATTTAGGAACACTTTTATAATCATTTTACAAACAACTAATTTGTTGACAAAATGAATATTATAATAAAAACATATTTTTCCTTTGTTATTCTCTAGTTAACATTTTAAACAATGGAATTTCTCTTATTGTTGTTACCTATTTTCTATTATCTCAGGAGAAGAAATATTTCTCGTCCCACACTGAACAGAGTGTACTATTAATATCTATTTGTTACGTTTATGTTTGTATGTAAAAGTACAGTATCCCTCTTGCCACGGAGATTCATGATATCTTCATATATTAAATTCATCCACATGTTGTCCTTACATTATTCATTTTGTCAAGCTTGATTCCATTTTGATGTGTACAATACTTTTGAGAACGTCTTATACATGTTATATATAACTTGTCTGTGTTCCTTACAAAATTTTCTCAATCTTCAACATTTATTTTTTGTACAATTATTAATTATTTTATTTAGTTGTTTTCTTTAAGTGAACGCCTCCGGGTGCGGGAATTTCTCGCTGTATTGAAGACCTATGGTGACCTTCTGTTGTTGTCTGTTCTGTGGTCGGGTTGTTGTCTCTTTGACACATTCCCATTTCCATTCTCAATTTTATTGACTTCTCTTGTCCAGTGCAGGCACAATGGAAGCTTGAGCCAAATCTACTTGTGTGCCTCCAAGAAATTATACCTGCTTATATGACGTGAATCTGGAGTTAATGTATACAGAGATAAATGTAGTAGACCTAGAATTTTAGCTCCTGGTACATCTGTTGATATATTAAAACTCAATAATTTAATCAATTATATTTAACTCTTGAATTCATGCTTTATAATGCGTTAAGGATGCCAATCTTACCCCATTGCGAATTTCTATTAATAAAACAGTATTTGCCAACCAATTAATATGAACATTTCCTATATTTTTTACCTAGAACTTTAGAGAGTTAATAAAACAAAACAGATAATTGTTAACTCAAATACAAGAAGAAACCGTTCCATGTTATTGCAATTATCACATTGCTTTTGAAATGAATTAAGAAATGGTATACAAATGAGAAAACAATTTTAAGCTTCCATTTCACAGTAGAACGCATTCATATACTTATAGAAATACAATTAACACATCTTTACTTATATTTATAGGTTATAAATACGTCTTTCAACCCAATTTGAATAGAGCCACCTGCAGTTTTATTCGATTCCAGCCTTTCATATTTAACACGATAGGATACAGCAACTGCACCTTTCTAACATATTTTTGCAAAAGCGAAGGTCAGATAACGTATGACGATGGCACGACAAGTTCAGACAGAACATGTACATGTAATATCAATGAAGGATATACTTTTGTGACAAGTACGAAAACCGAATGTCTTTGCAATCCCTCAAATGAAGATTGTTCTTGCTTTATCGGCATTATCCCGAACAACATAAAGTTAGGTTCTAAAGGTAAAGTTCATTTTGTACTTTTTTATCAACGCAATACAATTAAGAATTTCAAAGAAAATGGAGAATGCGTCAAAAGACAACAGCCCGACAAAACGCATTTGACTAACAGGTCGAACAACAAATGTTCTTAAACCATCTTTTCCGCAAGTTTATTGTTTTCTGTTTAGTATTAAATTCATAATTAAGATCCATTTATTACATCGGTGATCCGTTTATTTGGCAATCGCCAATGGCAGTCAGCAGGGTTTAAGAACATTTGTTGTTCGACCTGTTAGTCAAATGTGTTTTGTTAAAATATACTTTATCACTTTTTGGTCTTTTGGAAAATGTTGTTTGTGTTGTATTTAGACCCCTTCTAATAAGAAATTTGTTTTCCATGCACACGTATAAAAATTGCGGTTTTATCCAACGCAATCATAGGTTTGAACGTTGTTTTCAATTTAGACTTGTTTATATTTTTCGTTTCGGCTTGTATTATATTTGCCTTCGGGTTTATATGATCCGTTCATCCTATTTTGACTCCTCAAAATTCAAGAGTCTATCCTAAATTGAGGTATTTTGTATGGCTTTCCAAATACCGTTTCGATTCCTAACATCACTGAAGAGACATAAATTGTCGAAATTCGGATATGGTGTACACAAACCTTTGCACCTTTTGTTTGCGGTATACCATCTTTTCCGCAAGTTTATTGTTTTCTATATATAATAGGGATAAGGTCTCTGCGCAATGCTAGGCGGTGTTGTCGTAGAAGTTAGAAATAAAAGTACAGGTTCCAGCCCCGGCGCTGGGGAGGAAGTTACGAATCAAATCTACTCTAACATCGTTAGGTTGATTTTCTAGGCACTTTATATATATATATATATATATATATATTTCGTCTAAACATCAGCCCAACAATGTTAGATCTGTAAATTTGCTCTCGTCGGGATTCGAACTCATGATACTGAGATATCGTGACACCAAATCGCCTTGCACTGTATCCGACACGCTAGACCACTCGGCCACCTTGGCTTCACATAAATAAAGCTTTCGGTGGCCGGATGTTACCTTTCCTCGTCAGTTTTAATCTAGCGTCGTAATACAGTACATGATATATAAAGCACTAGTACACTTGGTACAATCAAAACCTGATAATAAATTGCTCAAAAAGGCCTTTGAAAATAGTGGAATTAATTACTTTTGGAGTGTCAAAATTCGTTGGAAGTTCTTGATAAATTGCATGCATATATTGGTGATTTTGAATCTGTTCAAAGTTTTGATTTTCTACCCTATATACCACTTTGCCTCATATTCTGATTAAGAAAAGTTCACACATCTAATTAAATGGGCATTTAAAAGTCAGAATGCGAATACATATGTTCAAACTCTTTAGGTCAATTTTAGTAGCAACAAACAAAAAACTATGTCAATTGGACATGCTTTGATACTATAACTGCCCTTGAATTTTACTAAATAACATTTTTGTTCGCTTTGGAGATTCCGTATATCGTGAAGTTATCGGAATTCCAATGGGACTAACTGTGCACCACTTATTGCGGACCTGTTTTTTGTATTGTTATGCGTTACAATTTATGACTAAAATCAGCAAAGACCCATCAAAACAACATTTGATACAAAAATTTAACAATACTTTTAGATATTTGGATGATATATTGGCTCTCAATAATGACGACTTCAGTATGTATACTAAAGAAATTTATCCTGTTGAACTAACTTTAAATAAAGCTAATACTAACAATGACCACTGCCCTTTCCTCGATCTTGATATCTATATCATTAACGGGAAGCTTAATACAAAAATTTATGATAAAAGAGATGATTTTTCATTTCCTATCGTTAATTATCCATTTTTAGATGGTGACGTTCCCTTGTCACCATCTTATGGTGTTTATATATCTCAACTTGTACGATTCGCTCGTGTATGTAACAACGTATTAGATTTTAGCGAGAGAAATTTATGTATTACTGAAAAATTATTACACCAGGGTTTTCGTTATCACAAACTAGTCAAAACATTTACTAAATTTTATCATCGGTACAAGGACATCATTCGTAAATATAACTCAACATGTAGACATCTTATACGTTCAGGTATTTCACATCCAATCTTTTATGCTAATATTCTTTACAAAGTACAAAATGTCAGTATTCACCTCAAAAGGTAACAAAACCTTTAAACAGACTTATTAAGAAGGGATATAGTTACGATACTGTTGTCAGGTCATTAAAGATTGCATATTTTGGCTTTAATGTTGATTCACTTATAGGGTCTTTGAATCGGAATTAAACATATTTATTCTAAAACCAGTTGTTGGCATGACACGGGTTATGTTCTTCTCACATATTTTATGATGGTATAATACTAAACCCTAACAGGAGAGATTGTGCTTGATATTCATATGATGAAGACATAATCTTTCAATCAGTTTAATTGAGGTCTGAAGCTGGCATGTCAGTAACTGCTAGTAGTCCTTTGTTAATTTATGTATTATTGTCATTTTGTTTAGTTTCATTTGTTACCTATTCTGACATCGGACTCGGACTTCTCTTAAACTGAGTTTTACTATGCGTATTGTTATGCGTTTGTTTTTCTACATTGGCTGAAGGTATAGGGGAGGGTTGAGATCTCAAAAACATGTTTAACCCGCCGCATTTTGCGCCTGTCCCAAGTCAGGAGCCTCTGGCCTTTGTTAGTCTTGTATGATTTTAATTTTAGTTTCTTGTGTATAATTCGGAGTTTAGTATGACGTCCATTATCACTGAACTAGTTACAAATTTGTTTAGGGGTCAGCTGAAGGACTCCTCCGGGTTTGGGAGTTTCTCGCTGCATTGAAGACCCATTGGTGGCCTTCGGCTGTTGTCTGCTCTATGGTCGGGTTGTTGTCTCTTTGACATATTCCCATTTCCATTCTCAATTTTATGAAGATGGAATTGTTACAGATCAGCTGAAATATCTATTGTAAAGGATCCTACAAATTAATGCAAGATACAGTCACAGAAATATTATATTTTTAAGTACGTCTGAACCAGTGACAACTCTACAACAGATTTATCCATCGGATCACCAGCAGTGATACATGGTGACACATGGCTGTGTACATTCTGTATATACAACTCGTCTAAACATCAGCCCAACAATGTTAAATCTGTAAATTTGCTTTCGCAAATTTTTGTTCTTCCTCGTCGGGATTCGAACTCATGCTACTGAGATATCGTGACACCAAATCGCTTGCACTGTATCCGACGCGCTAGACCACTGACCACCTTGGCTTCACAATATTAAAACTTTCGGTGGCCGGGTGTTACCTTTCCTCGACAGTTTTAATCTAGTGTCGTAATACAGTACATGATATATAAGGCATGAAGATGGAATTGTTACAGATCAGCTGAAATATCTATTGTAAAGGATCCTACAAATTAATGCAAGATACAGTCACAGAAATAATTATATTTTATAAGTACGTCTGAACCAGTGACAACTCTACAACAGATTTATCCATCGGATCACCAGCAGTGATGGTGATACATGGCTGTGTACATTCTGTAAATAAAACTCGTCTAAACATCAGCCCAAAGTTCTATATATATAACTTTCAGCGTAAAACCAATATAGCAACAACATAGAACTTGAATACACATACACAAACACATTGCAACATTTGATTTTTATCAAAAGAATAAATTAAGCTTCTGATATTTATCTGGTTTTACCTCTACGAATTGTATGTTGATTTTTATTTCACTAACTTTTCAGCTTTCAGCCAAGAATTCAATGTGACATTTTTATTAAATAGAGCATTCAAACTTTATTGGTACCTTTGTTCCGCGGCGGGGCATTTGTTTATAGATTATAAAAACACGCTACATACAAAATTGTCGTATATGAGCTTTTGCTATGCGAAAAAAATGAAGTCTTTCGTCTAATCAATTATGAAGATTTGGTACACAAAAGCTATCCTCACGTATTAACTCCTTTTTGGGGTAGTATTGAATTCGATTCAATCAAGGGCATTTTTATATTGAAAGCGCGTAAGAACTATACATTACATTCATACGCTAACAATAATGATATAGTCATAGAAAACTTGAAAATTCTTAGATAGAAGTCATTCAACGCACAGACGAATGAATTAAGATATGATATCCTCAAACTTATCAGCATTTTTCCTAAAAGTCTTGCATACCGACACAACACTTA
Organism: Mytilus coruscus; assembly: GCA_017311375.1. Classification (NCBI taxonomy): domain Eukaryota; kingdom Metazoa; phylum Mollusca; class Bivalvia; order Mytilida; family Mytilidae; genus Mytilus; species Mytilus coruscus. The sequence goes on along the minus strand of CM029597.1, from coordinate 98,868,715 downwards.
AAATGTACCACAGAAGAAATGTTTACAATAATGTTTCGAGTATAAAAAGGGAGGAGGAGTCTGCATGGAAAATAATATAACTGATATGTAATGCTATACTAATAGAGAATTTTAACAATGGATTTGAATTTGACAATATAATTTTATATCCCATCAAAACCATGTTGAAATGTGTGAACTTCAGGCGGATATCTTTAGAAAACATGCTAGTCGAAACAACAGTGGTCGCAAACACCTTGCGTTTCAAGTATAATTCTATTTTTTACAATACCGGTTATCTAATTAATTCAATAAAATTAAAATTCCGTAATTACATGTACAAACTTGTAAAATAATATACTTTATATTAACATGAAAATATTTTAAAAGTTTCCGTATTTACAGAAATGTTAGATAAAGTTCAAATACAAATTAAATATTGTTTTGCGACAGAAACGTTCGAAAACTAATATTTACTTTATTTGATGCAATTCATTTTTTAAAGTTTAATGTATAAAAGAGAATGTGCATCATATAAAAAACAGACAAATTTATTACATGTATATATCGAAAAGTTTGCTTCTTAAATCATCTAGTTCGATTCATTTCAATTTTAAGCCTTATCTTTTATTTTATATCTATATATATATATTCATTTTCTTATATAGTCCACTTATTCCTTTCAGACTTTGGTAATTGGTTTGACACATTTGAATCTTTTATGCATTAATATAAAAAGAGGTTAACGTCACCAAAAAATTTAAACTACAAAGAGTAATAGAACTCATCACATGGTCATATGTTAATAAATGAACAGTTGATTTGTATCCATGAATATTTACCTAAGATTATTTCTGCATGTTCTTGTCATCTTCATATTATGATCACAACTGCAGTTTTGAATTAAAATACCGATTCACAAAATTTTGTAAATTATATCTTACGATAGATTTAAAACCAGAGAATAAACATATATGCGAATGAAGTAGTTTCTAATCAAGATTTAATGTGTACATGTATTTATGTTTGAAAACCTATGCTCACATTTTTATTTTTGTTTTGTATGGAGTGATAGGTCGTGTATCCGGTGTTTTTAATTGAAAATGGAACAAACTTCTGCAATCCCTATTAAAATTCCAATTAGATCCGTAGACAGATTAAAGTTGAACTTTCAAAATTGATGCTAATGACAGAGAAATATATTGTCGATTACTGACATCTGATTAAATTAAACTGTCCTTTAATAATGTATGTAAATCTATCGATATCGATTGTCGCCGAATTTAACACAGGCGCACTGCGGGTGCAGATAATAAGTTCGTATGATAACATGAAAACTATAAACGATGCCACTCATTCAGTTTTTTTAAAAGGAGAAGTTTAATAAACTTTTACAATAAAGTGATTTAATTGCGGCATTGTTTTTAAACTTGTCATTAAAGCACAGCTGGCGAATGAACAAAGTTACAATGAAACAATGCAATGTATATCCATTAAACACAGACTACAAGTGTATCATGAACTATAAAACTGATAATCGATAACAGCAACCAATGAAAGACGAACCGAAACTGTACACATGGTGCAGAAGCAAAGCATTGAAGAAATTGAAAAGTACTCTTCATATATTTTTTTTCTTTTCAGACTTGAAATGCCATGGTGAAATAAACATTAAACTAAGCCATTCTAAAGGAGATGCGTACGTCTGTTAAATATTCGAATTACATCACTTTCCGTGTCATTTGATATTCGATAGATATTTCACAATCACAATTCAAACATTACACTTTCTTACATTATAAAATTAGATAAAACCAATAATAGATTTCATAATTATTCTCAAATAATCATTGTATGATCAGTTTCATGCGCACAACTTTTTGTCGAAAAATATTCGAAAAGAGTAAAATCACAAAATACTGAACTCCGAGGAAAATTCAAAAGGAAATTCCCTACTCAAATGGCAAAATCAAAACCTCAAACATATCAAACGAATGGATAACAACTGTCATATTCCTGACTTGGTACAGGCATTGTCTTATGTAGCAAATTGTGGATTTAACCTGGTTTTGTAGCTAGCTAAACCTCTCACTTGTATGACAGTCGCATCAAATTCCATTATATTGTGTGAACAAAACAAACAGACATAATAGGTAAAATGTCAAAATAGGGACACAGCAATCAACATTGTGTTATTATATTAATCACTCTAAAACAAACAAATATATTCCAAACATTCACCATGGCAAAATAACACAATGACGAGATGCATAAGTACTGATCCACGTCATATGTAATAAAGAAACACAACAAGGCATATAGACAAAGCGTGTTAGCAAGAATACAGAAATTATAATAGAACAATAAAACAATGACTAAATGCATAAGTACAGAGCCATGCCTTATATAAGAAAGAAACGCAAAAGGCATATAGACAAAACATATTAGCAAAATGAAAGACAAGAATACAAAATTATCATATAACAATAATAGAATAACGGGATGTATTAGTATAGAGCAACGTCAAATAGATACCACCAAAACAGACTAAACAGTAAAAGTTATATTCATTAAGCCAAATAAAAGAATACTAAGGTGGGGAAATTGATAATTTCAAAATGAAAATCGTCTCGTTTGTCATAAATTCTTGTACTGAGATGATCGTGTATGTCAAATTCGAGGTACAAGTCTAAAATGAGCCGGAGGAAGCCGTGTCTGTTGTTTCTCAAATTTCTAGTTCTGAAGGATATATTAATGGAACCCAATCAGAAAAGTTTGGATTGTTAATGGAAAGAACATCATCAATATATCTGAATGTGAAATAAATGACCTGGCTTGTTTGATCTTCCTGTTTTTGACAAGTGTCTGAAAGAACTCCGAAAATAAGAAAAGGTCGGCAAGGAGAGGCGCACAGTTCGTTCCCATAGGTGAACATGCTCTAATCAATTTTGGACAAATCGATTAAGATTTGCATTCGTTCAAATACCCAGAATTATTACGTGCACCTAAACCAAAATTCAAGAACAGATATTCCACTTAAAAACCCATCCAAAACCACAGTTTTGATACAACTGCATAATATATAAATGTAACAGTGCATCTATTGGATTTTATTTGTACAAGAAAGTAATTCAAATTAATTGTTTATGGTACTTTTATAGATATAATCAATCAAAGATAGTAAAGATCAATGACTTTAACAACTTCAAATACAACATAGTGTTTCATAAAAGTAAGTTAATAATATATAAAATATCTGACAGCACTCTGTTTAACGTTTTGTTTTATTAATTATTACATCAGCCAATAAAACAGAAGTCTTCATTTTTTTAATATGAAAAAGAAGATGTGGTGTGATTGCCAATGAGACAACTCTTCACAAGAGACCAAATGTCACAGAAATTAACAACTATACGGAACCGTACGTCCTTCAACAATGAGCAAAGCTCATACCGCAAAGTCATCTATAAAAGGCTCTGAAATGAATGTTTGTATTTATCTGGAAAAAAACAGAAGGATCGCTAAAGTCTTTAAAACAGAAAGTAGAAGTTTTAGAGAGTTTTCAGATCATTGTAAGCAAAGCTCAGAAACATGATCAGTATTTTACTGAGATGGAATATATGTTATTATGTTTACGATTATAATTAATGTGAAAAAGTAACTAATTGTCTTTGATTGAATCTAAACGCATTCGAAAACCTGTCCCTTTGTAAATGCTTTGCAATTATCAGAGTCAATTTAATTTCAAAGGGCATAACTACAAACTGCACTCGTAGGAGCATTTAGTTAAGGAGTCTATACGAAATTAGATAAATACAAAACAAAATTAAACTTAATATTTTGCTGACCCATATACGGTGGATTTCTTGCAACAAATCATATTCAAGTTTTGTAATCTAAAAACTGTGCAGGCTAGCACACGAATTCCAATCTGGGTGAATCGGACACGAGTGACAGTGGCGTTGTTATCCTGAGATAAAAAAAATCACCTATAAGAAAATTCTATCACCGGCCACAAATGGTTATCTTGTATTTCTTGAAACCATACGGCATTGATATTACCTTCTACAGGAGCAAATATGCCGAAACCAAAAGCACCTGAGATCATGAATGAATATTTTGTTTGTTATTTTCAAGATTGCAAAAGATCCGATCTTTACTTTCTCAGTTTTGTTCGCAATACATATACACCTTGATCAAAGCAAATCAAATTTTAACACTCTGCTTAATGGTAGTCTTTTAACGATTGTCTTGCCTGATAAATACTTTCTTATGAACACACCGGTAATACCCATGTTGATTTAAATGGTGCTCAAGGGTACGTTAGGATAGGGGAACACCGATTTTCATCGTTTAACTAGTTTTTGGTGAACGCCATAATTGTGATTAAATTTTATTCCAAAACTCAAAATTGTAATTGCAGATGAATATTGTACCTCAGCAGCCGTGTATATTTTGATATTATTTTCATCATACCTTCGTAAGTATATAAAAATACATATTTATTAAGGAAGTGCCGCAATAGTTTGCCGTTGTACAAATCTCATAAATTCATTTAGAAGATAAAAATATATTATGCAAAAAAAAAAAGAGGAAATCACATAATGGTATACAGGAAATTCGTCTCCTGTGACGAATGCATCAAAATATACAAATAGAAAACATCAGTGATTAGCTACATATGTGTTTTACAAATAAAATTTGAATCAATGAATCATCAGCAGAGAATTGCAACAAATAATATAAATATAATGCATTATACTATAGGCGAATCTTATCAGCTAAATAAAGGAATTTACCTAGATTGATAAGGTATTTGGTGTTATGAACGGACAATTATTGCATAAATATATAACAATATTATTTTCTTTTCCAATAAAATAGTTATATTTACTTTTGGCTAATAACAAAACTTTTGTCACTTTTAAAATATAATGGAATTCATCTTCATTTAGATGTTTTCAAACATAAATAAATGTATTTTTCTTTTATTAAATATCTAAAGGTTTCAATGTTAAGACAAACAATCTATAACTACAAAAATATGTGTTATAGATTAACTTAACAGGTGTTTGACAGTTTTGAATCGTGTACATAACTATAAAATTGACATTTTAGAACCTTTGGAAAAGGCATTCGTTTCACTTTTAAATTTACTATATGGCAACATTCCAACAGTAAATCCATGTGGAATTTGGAGTACATTTCTCCCATTACGATTATCGAGAGCTTGTATATCCCATCATGATTTCCTTGAAATTGGTTGCTGCTTACAACTGAGTTGTGCATTTATTTTATTTTCGTTGGTTATTTGATTATTGTTATTAATGTATATTGAAAACTCTTTTATTCCTTGTGATAATGCATTTGGTGCACAGACTCTTTTAAAGTAAACATGATAGTATATCTTTCAGTTGGTGCTGTTGGATATTATATTTTGCAAAGAGTTGTTGTCCATTCGTTTGTGCTTTTGATTTTGCCATTTTATAGGGACTTTCCGTTTTGAATTTTCCTCGAGTTCAGTATTTTTGTGATTTAACTTTATACGACAGTTGATCAGTAAGTAAATAGTAAATAAACTCATCATATATACCAGGATTGAAATTTTGTATTTGCGCCATACGCGCGTTTCGACAAGAGACTCGTCAGTGACGCTCGAATCAAAAAGTAATAAAGGCCAAATAGTGTACGAAGTTAAAGAGCACTGAGGACCAAAATTCCTAAAAGTATTGCCAAATACAGCTAAGGTAATCTATTCCTGAGGTAGAAAAGCCTTAGCATTTAAAAAATTCTAAGTTTTGTAAACAGTTAATTTATAATTATGACCATATCAATGATAATTCATGTCAACACAGAAGTGCAAACTACTGTGCTGGTGATACCCTCGGGAATTAAACCTCTACCAGCAGTTGCATCGACCCAGTGGTTGTCAATGAACTCATCATAGATACCAGCATTGAAATGTTGTATTTGCGGCAGTATAGGGTAAAGGGTTTTATTACTTATTGTCATTTGTCGGATTTTTAGTATTTTGTGATTCATCAAAATATACCTTAAATATATAAACATAATTGTAAACACCTCATATAGTCTTAAATCAGTCTTTAAAAGAGCTTTCACAGACATGGAACATGGAAGTCGTTAAAGAGTAAATACCGAACTTCAAGGCAAATTCAAAAGGAAAGTTCATTAAAACCTACGATCAATCAACAAAACTATTCCCTTTGAATGGTTTTACATTAGTAGTTTTTGTGCCCTTTATTGCTTGTGTGTTCGGTGTGAGCCAATGCTCTTTGACCTTACTTTGACTTATAATGGTTTACTTTTATTAATTGTGACTTGGATAGAGAGTTGTCTCATTGGCACTCTTACCACATCTTCTTATATCTATTTGTTCCGGTTTGGGTTCAGTCATTATGATCAGCTACATAATTGACTTTCATAGATAGTTTTAAAATGACTACTAGACCTGTACGATGACTGTTTACAATTGAAAATTGAGAATCGAGAGGCTAGATTTGAGAAAGTTGAATAAGGGATAAAATCTAAAGTATAAATTTTCATTATTGAGTCACTTGTTACATTAACAACTTTTAAAACTTTGCTACTAATAAATAAATGTAATTAAATATAAGGCCATTTTTTTTTTCAGAACGGAGAAATAGTGTTAAACCCTGTATTTTACCAATCTTGACATATCATGACTAAAATACAAGAGACATGTTGCACTGATCCGGAAACGTGTGATAAAAGGGATCTAGGCCCTATTATGTTGGTCCGTTTGTTCTTTGGGCCCTAAACCTATGTATGCCTTAATCACGGAACTTGTTCTCGGACTACCCTTTATCTGGAGCACAGTGCATTTATCATTCAACGAATACAGTATTTGCTTTAAAGATGTGTCAATGGACGTCATAGTTACAAACAATCAATGAATTGATTTAAATTAAAATCCGTCCCTTTCCTTAACTACCAATCAATACATCATTGTTATATGTTAATGAACATCAGATATGATAACCAAACACGTTAAAGAAAAAAAACAGAAAATGGACATGTTAAAATCAAACATTTCGTCTAATCCCTTTTTCTAAAAAAAAATGATCAATACACATATATATGCATGTTTGGTCGTGTCATACAATGTTACTTTTTTATTCCAATCACAAATCACATGTAGTTATTTGTCCTGAAAATAGTATTATGATTCTTTGTTTAAGATTGTCATGTTAGGGGATCATGCTTGCTCTTTGATGTTTCCTATTAAGAAGAATGCGTCTTTAAGATAAACAAAAATGCTACACTTTACCAGTCAGTTATTATTTTTGTCTTTATTAAAATGATGTAGAGTTCTAAGGGTTTTATTGTCTTTATTGTCATTGTTCAACAATACATTCTGTGAATTATTTTACGTTTGACTTGGGCATATTCGTCTAAAAACTAAAATATTTGAAAAAAGGATTTAAAGAATACATGACAATATGGCAATAACAAAATACATTACTCTTTACTTCAGATTATTCTTGTTTTTTTTTTTTTTTAATATAAGCAATTAGATATAGTGTGCTGCAAAACCGAAAATAGCGTTCCGTTGTATCTGCATCGTGAATCAAAACCATATCTAATGTTTATGTAATCCTTACTATTGACAAATGTATTTCAATGATTCAGTCATCTAAACGAATGCAGTGAATCGTTTGAATGTATGATTAAGTTGGTTTAATTCAGAACCTACCATTCAACATAGTCCCTCTGTCATCCTTTGCAGCTGTTTGGTTACCTTCGAAAGCCCTCTTGTATTTATTACATCTTGCGTTGATCTTTTGCGTACTAGCCTTCTCCTGGAACGCTCAAAACAAAAGAATTTAAAGATAAGAATGGATAAGTGCTGACACACACCTAAAGAGATATATGACTGTAAAACACCTTACAAGAAATAGCCTAATCAACGCAAGGTCTTCTTTGCCCGATGATCTTATATACTATGACGCGGTAATAGTAATCTGTCATCATACTCGACTGTTATCTTTAATCCTCAAATTCTCGAAATCATTTATTCGTAATTTAAACGATTACCACAAAAATATAATGCAATCATCGATTGCATTCAGCAATATTTAGATCACTTTAATTAAAAGTTTATATGAAATAGAACAAAGTTTATATGAAAATGGATATATATGACTACAGTTAACTCTCGTTTAGGATGAATCAAAGTTTCCTCATGGTACCGAACTTTGTTCTTCACAAATATATGCATTTCAATTCATGATGTGTCGAAGTTGGACTCGATCTAAATTTACGGTCCAATCCTTAACAAACGCATTCAAAATTCATTATTTATCTCGAACCCATACACAAATATCAAAACAAGACCTCGGGATTTAAGAGGATTGAAAAGTCAAACTGACAAGACATGTGTAATTAATTTTTGGTTATTGACCATTGGTTCGATTCATTTTTTTTTTCATGACTGTTTTTATCCAAGTTTATCTTTGATCATCTTGATAAATATTTAACTGTTATCATACACTTCTTGAATCTTTGTATACGAGAATGAATAATTTGTTAACTTTAATAACGCTCAGCTCGATTAGAAATTACTCTTTCGGCTTAAAACCACAGAAAAAAAAACAATTGTAACTGTATAAAGAAATGTTAAGAGACGAAAACATAAAACGTTATTATCATAATAAAAGACCACAACATACAAATACATCGATCTGAGATCAAAATATCGCCCCTTCCAATTCCGTCAGGATTTCTTTTAGCCTTACCAAGAAGCACCAGTTGCATTTATGTTTATATTCTTTTAGCCTGAGTCTGCGGCGTCAGCGGCATTAACATTTAGGTTCAATCTTAGATTTAAATTTTCAGTCTTCAATAAAGAGGGCGAAATATACAAGAATGACATTCAAACTCATTTTGGTTTCCTGTGCATGAATGAAAACAATAATTGAGAAAGTAAGGTTCCTACTTCCTCGGGCATACTGACCTTAGATAAATTTGCTATTCAGTGATGGTTTTTTGTCGTATGCAATATATTTTTTTCGCATGATTGATGAAATATTATATTCATATTGTATTTGGAAGTTATTATTTGTATGTGTTGATATGGTTTTGCAAACAGTAAAATTCAAAAAATTGGCCATATGAATGATATTTCGCAACATCCCAGAAGCAGTCCTTAATGGTTTGGTGATACCCGTGGACACGAAACGTGAACCCACAACTACTTTCCCATAACAGTATAAAACTAATCATAGATACAGGGCTGATAATGTAATTCACGCGTTTGTTTTAAGGAAGGAACATGACCGCCTTAGTTACAAACTATAACATAAGGGTAAAACTTTCCGTTTTGAATATTCCTCGGAGTTCAGTATTTTGTGATTTTACTTTTTTATGCATGTTTAGTCGGATATCTTTAAAACTAATAAGTTGAGAAAATCGGAAAGGGTTCTAAAAGTTAAAATCTACCGACTTCTTGTTTGCCTTTTACTTGTCTTCGTCAAGTGAAGATTTGTTTTGTCTGATTTCTTCTCTTCTTTTTTTTGGCCTGTTATCTTTAAAATTATAAACTGTTAACAACAAAATACTAAACTTACTAAACTGTCAAACAGCCGAAACAAAATAAAATAATAAAAATACAGAACCCCGAGGAAAATTCTAAACGGAAAGTCCCAAAACAAATGGCAAAATAAAAGCTCAAACACATCAAATAAACTCCATAGATATAAAGATTTGGTTTTGAAGTTTGGTTGTACCTGTAGAAAACTTATTTCAAACGGGATAGCACATCCTCATTTTACGGAAATGTTGTTAACCGTGCCCGGAAATTTAGAAATGATCCTTGTAAACTTATCGCTCCTTTAAATAAACTTATTCTAAAGGTTACCAATTCAGCACTGTAATAAGATCATTGAATATTGTTTTTATTGGTATAAATATTGATTTTGTTATCAGTAAATTAAAAGCAAACTAAATATTACTAGTATGTTATATACATATACACATTCATGGATCTACAATCTGTCGATACATGTATCTTGGCATTGCACAAGGTCATGTTTTCTCTGACTGTTTATGACGTCTTTACACTAAATCCATTGGATGTTGGATGTGTACGGATTGATAATTTAGTCTTAGATGCATGATTTTTATTAGTTGTTAGTGGCTTTGAACTAGCTGTCAGATAACTGCAAGTACTCTCAGATCTGTTCCTAATGTCTTTTGTTGTTGGGATGTACAAGTACCCTGCCACGTCCACTTGTATTTTGTCCATCTGATGAGTTAAGCCTTTTCAACTGATTTTATTGTTCGTTCTTATGTTGTACTGTTATATCACTGTCCCAGGTTAGGGAGGTTGGGATCCCGCTAACATGTTTAATCCCGCCACATTATGTATGTATGTGCCTGTCCCAAGTCAGGAGCCTGTAATTCAGTGGTTGTCGTTTGTTTATGTGTTACATATTTGTTTTCGTTCATTTTTGTACATAAATAAGGCCGTTAGTTTTCTCGTTTGAATTGTTTTACATTGTCATTTTGGGGCCTTTTATAGCTGACTATGCGGTATGGTCTTTGCTCATTGTTGAAGGCCGAACGGTGACCTATAGTTGTTAATTTCTGTGTCATTTTGGTCTCTTGTGGACAGTTGTCTAATTGGCAATCATACCACATCTTCTTTTTATATCATCATAGATACCAGGATTGAATTTTGCATTTGCGCCAGACGCGCGTTTCGTCTAAAAAAGACTCATCAGTGACGCTCGAATAAACGAATTGATAACAACTGTCATATTCCTGATTTGGTACATGTATTTTTATGTAGAAAATGGAGGATTAAACCTGGTTTTATAGCTAGTTAAACCTCTCACTTGTATGACAGTCGCATACATTCCATAATATCGACAACGATGTGTGAATTGAACAAACAGACACAAAAGGAAAAAATGTCAAAAATAGGGATATTTTAATAACACAATGAAACCTCAAATTACAGTGGTGCTGGTTCTGGATTTGAAAAACAAAGCTCAAATATTGACGGACCCTCAGAGACATTTAAACTTGTACACGAGGCAGAAATAGGCGAAGGGAAAAACGAGGATGATTATAAACCTAATCGTTCTCGAACGTTCAGACAACAGCTGAATGGATAATACGAAATTAATTTGCGTCACTTTTCCATAATTGCTTTGATATATCAAAATATTTTCCAGACTTCAATATCTTATGAACACATTTAACACTGCTGAATATGTTGACCTCTAAATTTCAATATGTTTTGACACACATCTTACATCTTCTTTTAGTAAATCAACGCTTCAAAGATTATTTGGCTAAATTGTTTGCCCTACAAACGTAATTTTCATAGGAGTTTGCCCGCATATCAAAGCTTCTTGAAATTTATCACCAGGATTGATGTGTTCTTGCCATATCGTATGATGTGTACATTCATTCCTCATCAAAAGAATGAGAATACAGAATACTTATATATCTTCTCAGGAACAATAAATCAGAGCTTCCTAAAATTTGGTTTTCAGTTTATGTGATAATGCTATGATATAAACGGTACCAATTTTACCAGATGGTCATTTCGCAAATCAATGTCTCATGAGTGGTGCTCGAGGCCAAACTATTCAGAAATTCAAAACCTGCTGATTAACCAAAGGGCCTAACGCATATACTGCGTAATCATTTTGATAAAATTGCTAATAAGTTTCCTGTCTACAGAATCCTTGTAGCAGGTTATTATTATTATGATTTGAAAGCAATTACTCACAGTACATGTTGTTTATAGAAAGTATATATCCTTTTGCTGTTTTTCTGTATATCTAGTTCGGTTTATATTTCATCTACTTTCCATATGGATTTGTTAAGCTTATTAACTTCCTTGCACATAAAGATAATGTCTATGTCTTATCATGCCTTCTAAAAGACAAAAGAAAAACACCTTGCAAAGTTCTTTAATTTTACTTTCAGATATATTGGTGATGTCATATCACTAAATAACCCATATTTTAGTCAGTTAATGCATCTCATACATCCCAGTTTCCTTGAAATTAAGAATATTACTGATACAAGAAGGACTGCTTCATACCTTGATATTTTCCTCAATATTAACACAGATGGACGACTTCACACCAAAACTATATGACAAAAGGGATTATTTTTACTTCCCAATTATCAGTTTCCCATTAATATTTCTATACATTAACATATCCTCTGCCCTGACGTATCTCAATTGATACGTTATGATCGTGCATGTTCACACTATACTGACTTCATATACAGAAGTGTGCTCCTTACACAGACACTGCTCTAACAGGGTTATGAGGAGGAAAGATTAAAATGACACTCCGTAAATTTATGGTCACTATCACGAATATACGTTGAGTCTGTATCTAAACTAACAAAGGATATTTTTACCACGTCTTTGATTGTGGTTTGACTTCTATGTCGTCGGTCTGCTCCCGAATATGACTGTTATGCCGAGTGAATTCACATTGCTATACGACGTGTCTCGGTGTTTTGTACATCCAACATTCATGGATTTATTTTTATGTTTCTGTTATGGTTTCGGTTGGATAATCTGTTATGTCTTATCGTTTGTACTCCAAACAATTATAAAATTGCCTTTCCATACCATCATTGTCATGAAAATTGTTTGGACGAATATTGTGAAAATAATTGTATAAAGTTCGAGATTGCATGTTAGTTACGTAAACCCGTCAGTGTTTTTTATATACGGTGGTGTTTGTCGTTGTAGGAATATGTTGGTTGCTGTTCAGCGGTTGTGCATGTTGTGTCGACTTTTACATTATCTGTTTCTGCTTTACAAAGGTAAATATTGTGGCTTGAGGCTGATATTTTACGATATCAATGTGTAGAAAACCCGATAAAGAGGGGCGAACGATACCGAGTACATTCAATTTCACAAGACACAACATAGAACACTAAAGACTAAAGACTAAGAAACACAGAACCCAACCAAAAACTGCAGGTGATCTCAGGTGCTCCAGAAGGGTAAGCAGATCTTGCTTAACATGTGTCGTGTTGCTCATGTTATTATGAATAAATACTTTTACACCGACTAAAATATAAATCAGTACACATCCGATTAGCAACCAAAGTGAAAAAGAGAAATTCAGTGTTACATCCATAAAAGCTTGCAAAGCCAAAGCTTTATTTATATGGTCTGTGAGTACTGAGATCGTCGCTAATTACATGAGTAGCTGTTTGCTTATAGGAGCCTGAAATTTTCATTTTTGAAAAAAAATATTTGAAATTAAAATCAATTAACACTCATCATTTTTATTTTTTATGAAAAACATTGTTGGATTCTAAATCTAAACGTGTTTGTTCCAGAAGGGAAATGAAAAAAATATATATTGTTTTCTATATAAAGTTGTGGAGAAAAAATACATTAAAGACTTTGAATTTCAAAAATTAAGTCTTGCAGTAACATTTTTTGTAAAGGACAAAACATGTGTTTCGAGAACCCCTCCCCCAACAAAAAAATAATAACTGTCGGTGCCTTTAACACAGGGCAGAATTCTTTCAAATACCGAGTAAGATTGTGATTAAGATGGTTTAACTAATTCAGTACAGTTTTCCATTTGTAGGTTATAATATACCAACACTGTTTTGGAGAATTAGATTCTTGGATTGTAAAATAGCAGAACACAATCTAGATCTATATCTTTCATACCCAACTATATCATTCCTATTCAGGACCGATAACTCTGTCGATAAAAATTGGCGGGTATATAATGTTGTTGAAATGTATACAATAACATCTTTTGTACACAAGTTAAAATTTCAATATCGATTTTTTTTTAGTGCCTGCATTTTGCTTAAAATATTGTATTAATTACATAAATGACAAAATTAAAATCATATGCAATGAAATCTCGTTTCATTTTCTATGAAATAAAGAAAAAATCTATTTAATATAAATTTTGAATCAGAATATTTCTTTAAAACAATTATCGTGAAACATTGATGTTTGATAATCTTTTAAGCAAAATCAACTAATCAAAGAATTTTCATAATATTCATATTTTCAAAAGTTCTTTATGGTACATATTCCTTCTGATTTGTACACGGGAAGAGGAAATATTTATGTGTAGTGACAGTACGTTTATGAAAACATTTGCATATCACAAAATCTAAACTCTGGAAATACATGTATACACAGGATGTTAATGTAATCTGGTGGCTCGTGGTTTGACCATAGAGGTATTACATCTATGGTTAGACACTACCTGCCAATATATTGTTATGTAACATTAAAACCCAAGTCAGAGTTCACCTGTTCGTCAAGGGACATTAGTTTTAAAGGTATAGAATATTTATCTATAATAATTGTTGGGCATTATTTTTTCTCTTGGGACAAAAACTTTTTTTCTAAAATCAATACATATATATATATATATTTCCGAATAAAGATAAGTTATACATAAATCAGGAAAATATCTTAAAAAGGAGCGAAAATAATTTTATTACAAATTTCAGTGTTAATTATTTTCTAGGAACAGTATATCTTGGACTCAGATCTTGGATATATGTCAAATAAATGTTTCCGTGTTATTTTTACACTTCACACTTGAAATAATCTATTTTCATCAAGTTATTTTGAAATCAATCATATCGAAATATCATTAAAGAAAATAACAGAAACAGCACAGATTCTGCATGAAAATACACGATGATTAAAATTAATTTCCAAATCATCCGCCATTTTGAAAATCCGAAAAAATCACTTTTTCAAATCGATGTGGGACGGAATTTCCTCTAAAATTAAACTGTTTTAAGTCGAATTTTTCGCCAGATATATGTTTAAATATACTCAATCGATTTGCAAAGTTTGACTTTTATTTACGGAATTTCTTAATTTGATGTACAAGTAGACATGGGTATCGGTATATTTAACATTGTGTCAACGGGCAAATGACGAGAAAAAGTGCATTTTTACGATTCTCCAGGGACGTAATTTAATCAAATATTAAACTGTCAGGACAACACTGTTTGGTAGAAATATGTGTGAATATCAAGGATTCATTTGCAAAAGTTAGAAAACAGGTCAGATTAATGAGAAAATTGAACTTTATTGAAGCAACTATGCAATCTAAATGGGAAAAATAATTCAAAATTGCGGGTCGCTATACGTCACAAAAGTCACGTGATGTCTTACTTAGTTGGATATGATTCAAATATACAAATTTTGAGAGAGGAAAGTGATTCATTTGTAATATTGTTCTTTTAAATCGAGATGATTATGTATTGTATCGTATTATTTCAACTGTTTAAAAATATACCGAACATTTTTGTATAATTTCATTTTTTCAACTTTGGCAAATAAGGGGAAGCAACTCATATAACCTTACTTTTACTACCAAAAAGTTTGATTAATTACACCACTTTCCGCAAAATATATTTTTGTATATTTTTAGTATGTTGTTCATAGATAGTAACAGACTTGTTTTTCAGAGAAAAACTTTGTGTTGCAATTAGTTGCAGGTTGTTCACTAAATTGACTAGACTAATAGATAGACCTATGGCATTGTTGGTGTATATAATACACATATTATACATAACAGAATAAACTGTTCTGTGGATTGAAACCGAAGTGTATCTGCTTCATCTATAATATATATGTCAACTATTAAGTGTGTGATTTTCGACTAGGTTGACTCAGTCAACCAATATGGAGCATAGCCAAAAATAGTAGTTCTTTTGCTAATTAATATTCATAATCTGTAAATGAGAATTGTACCACGTGATAATAGTTTGAACTGGACTGGCTTGATATCATTAAAATCTTTAAAACACAGATATTATAAGTTGCCCGTCACAGAGTCCTTGTTTATAATCACTCTGATATTTTCCGTAAAATTGTCAGGCGGTCAAAATCAAAACAATGAACGCGAATTTAGTGGATGTTTCGTGTTTTCGTGAGTTTATTCTTCTTGAAATAGGGGCATTTTAACTTTACGTGGGAACCTAGAGTTCAACGACTACACATACAAGGTTTGGACTTGCTTATTCTTTGGACATTCAAGTTTCAAGTTTCATCCCCGCAACCTGTTTTTGTAATGACCTTGTTAGCCAATTTTCAACAAGAAGTTTGCAAATTTGACGTTTAAGCCATTTTAGCCTGTATTTTATACTGCAATGTTAAAGACTCTCGCTTCGATTTTAAAATAGCTCAGGAACCTTGATTTTTGCAACGACAGTCATTATGTTTCGTTTAAATGGTGTATATTGTTGTGTATATTTATTTTCTGTCCCCGCAACCTGTCTATCACTTAAATTAAAGTTAAAACAGACATTTTTTCAAAATTCCTATAATTTCAATATAATTTCCGTCACCCGTATCCGATTTCTTTAGTATAATATTCAAATAAGCAAAGTGGCGTTGATTTCTGGATATGGGCTGTGTCTAAAGATTGAACATATAGGCTAAACTTCAGTTTATGCTAAAATCTCTATAACTATTGCAAATTTTCAATTATAGAAAAACTAAAATTTGTAAAATGGTCAGCACAATCTTATGATTAAGATTAAGTAGTTCTATCTACCCAGAATTTAGTAAAAATTGTCCACAATTTAGGAGTTATTGCCCTGAATTGTTGAATGTTTTAACCTTTTGCCATTTTCTTGTTGTTCAAACATCTATATGAGCTAGGTTAAAGGTAAATTGCAAAATGATTAACATAACAAGATATATCTATAGCCTTCCTCATAATTCTGCAATAATTTTCCAGAGTATTTGATTATAAAAGCTGTACATTTCTGACAAGTTTGCCTCCTTTGTATAAAGCCAGGTAAATGATATATTAGGAGAAATTGACATAAAAATAAGTGCATTTTTATTTTAAATATTGGCAGTTAAATTATTGATTAAGAAACAGTATTTATATAATATATAAAAGGATTATAAAAATCTGGTAAGCAATCTGGGAAATATATTTAATGTAGCTTTTGAAATTCTAATTTATATGCATTGTTGATATGATAAAATATATTTTTTTTAGATCATGGCTGCTTCATCTAATAGTTGTGGTGTTTGTAAGTTACGGCACATTTCTAAGCCGTCCGTGGTTTGATGCTCAGACTGCAATGAAGGACTATGTGAGGACTGTAAAGAGCACCATCGTCTCCTAAAGGCTACACGAGACCTCAACATTGTTCCTATTGCCGAATATCAAAGTTGCCATCCTTCATTACAAACATTGCCATGCACTGCAATTAACATGAAGAGAAGTACCTATTGTTTTGCAAGAATCATAACCAACTTTTATGTAGAAAATGTGTTTTCTGAATCTCACAGGAATGTAAAGAAATTTATACCTTTGAAGATGTGGTACAAAATGCTAAAACATCTGTAGCCTTACAGAAATTGAATCTTCTCTCCAAGAACTAAAGGAGAACATGGTCCTTATTCTGGAAGACAAAAAAGTTATCTACAATATCAGCTTCGAAGGGAAACTTAAATCCGAGATATCCGCAATTCGACGCTAAATAAATTGTCACCTTGATGAAATACAAGACCACTTCATTGCTGATTGAAAATTCAACTCAACAAATAAAGAACTTCATTGCTTCTCTGGAAGAAAAACAAAGAGAAATTGATTCTTGCATAGAAGATGTAGAAGTCATAAAAATCATGCAACTGATTTGCAAACATTTTTAGGAATAAAGGAGTTAGACATTAAATTGAACGAAAAGAAAATGCCCTGCAGTCTTGGATTGATGGTGGCAGTCTGGATGACTCTTTAATTTCAGTACGGAAACCGCTACATTTGGTAAACCCATAGTAGAAGTCCAACCGTGTAAACTATCAATACAAAGAAATAAAGATGGCCAGGCTCAGTTAATAAAAGTAAAAAATAGAACCAAAGAGCCCTGTTGAACATATAACACTAAAGTTAAAAGCAAAGTTTGACTCATCAACTTCTTATGTATCAGGATGCTGTATTTTACCAACCGGAAAACTTGTGGTATCAAACCATAGTCCCTCTTATTTGGTTTTATTTTCATGTGATGGGAATTATTTTTTAAATTGCCAACATCATGTCTGATATTCATGATGATACATGTGTCAACAATGACACTGTTGCTGTAGTGTCTTCTACCAAGCGGAATATTCAACTAGTAAGTCTGAGATCGGGAAAAGCATTCAGAAGCATTAAAACAATTTTTTTCCCATGGCTTAACTTTCACTGATGGCAGTTTTGTTGTTTGTCCTGATCAAAGTCAAATGCGGAAGGTCGGGTTAGAGGATAGCATATCAAGTACTGTTGGCAGTACTGTTGTTGCATTATATGTGGCTTCTTTAGGCAATACATTGTTCTTTGTCAAACGAGATACAAATTCCATTGTCTGCATAAATAGAAATGAGGATATACTCTGGACATTTACGAACGATACAGTTCTTTCGGGACCCAGAGGTATTACAGTAGATGAGCATGGAAATACATTTGTTGTCGGGTACAATTCAAACAATGTCATTGTGATAGACTCTAATGGCAAACAATATAAAATACTCTTGTCAGAAACAGACTTATGTAGTAAACCATGGGCAATTTGCTACAACAGCAAATTGAAATCTTTGCTTGTTGCAAATGAAAAAGATGGTCAAGCATTTTTGTACAATGTTAACTACAACTAAGCTTCATGTATTATTCACTAAGGCCACACTTAAAAATATTTTGGTTTCCCAATCCTACCGAGACTAGAGGCAGAAAGAGTGGGAAGGTAGGAATGCATTTGCAGAAATGAAAGTGTCAGGTGTGTTCTAGCCTTCATGCCTATCTGCTTAAAAAAACTTGTTCGCATTAAGACTATAAAAGATTTCGAGTTGGCAGCTATTTTCTAGGTATAGTAGTTTTAGGGCAAACAAACATATTCTTTTGTTAATCTTTGTATGGTCTAACCTTGTAACAATAAACTTTTACACTTATGGTATTTAACTGAATTTAGTCTCCGAATGACCTCAGATCTGCTCCGAACAACCTTCTTACTTCAAGCAACAATCACTTTTAATTGTGACGTAATTTTTTTAAATTGTGATGTCAAAGTTTACTGGAACTTGTGTGATTTTACGTGATGGCGGACAAATCTGCATACCAGTGTAAGTACGTCTATTGAATTGTTTGAAACAATATTTGACATAAATAAGGAGTTACCATTTGATTTTTAGGGAGGGGGCTAGGATGAAATTTGAAGAAAAGACAGGAAAGAATTTTGAGGAAGGCAGAATGAGCAACTTTGCAAAAAATAAAATGGCAGAATTACAATTTATGTAAAAAAGTCAGAATAAACTAAAAAATAAGCAGGACGGAAAAGAATGAAAATAAAAAGGCAGGACAGAGATTACAGCTAAAAAGCTGGACAACATTTTAATCCTAGTGTCCCACCCAACAAAATCAAATGGTAGCTCCCTAAGTTAACTTCTTCATTGAATCCATTCATTGTATGTAAAACAATTCAATTTCAATTTAAAGCCTGAATATCAAACGTTCTATTCACCTGTTTGCAACGCAAATATTGCAGGCAATAGTCCTGTGAGTACAGTGCCCTTAAATAAAACACAAGAATGCACAGACTGAAATGTCTCGGCTGCTTCACTGACCATTGATTTTATGTTGAAAGTCTTTAAAAAGGTGTAACTAAAAGCATCACATAAACTCAGGTTAGATAAATGCTGTCAGACAGTCGACATATACACTTACAATTTTGTATACACAAAATATATTGGACCATACACCAAATAATAATAGTTGACTTATTGCTTATAGTACTTGAAAAACAGACCAAATCGCAAAAACTTAATGATTAACCAATGAACCATGAAAATATGGTCAAGGTCAGATGATACCTGCCAGACAGACATGTACACCTTACAATTCTTCCATACACCAAATAGGTTTGACCTACTGCATATAGTACTTGAAAACAGTCCAAAACACAAAAACTGAACATTGACCAATGAACCATAAAATGAGGTCAAGATCAAATGATACCTGCCAGACTGACATGTACCCACTACAGTCATTCCATACATCAAATATAGTTGACCTATTACTTATAGAATCTGAAAAACAGACCATAACACAAAAACATAACACCTATGAACCATAGAACATGAGGTCAAGGTCAGATAAAACGTGCCAGTCATTCCATTCACCACATAGAGTATTAGTTGACCTGCTGCTTATAGTATTTGAGAAACTGACATAATCACGTAACATTGACTTTGATCACTGATTTATAAAATGAGGTCTTGGTCAGGTGAACCCTGCCTGACGGACATGTGGACGTTGCTAGGCACCCATATACCAATTATGATTATCCTATTACTCAGTACAAGTGATAAATTCACATGACAAACATATTTTTTCTCTAACAGTCGTTAAACCATGAAAACGAGGTCAAGGGCATTGGACATATGACAGACGGAAACTTCGTAACATACTAAGGTATTTGTATACAAGATATGAAGTATGATATCCAGGTCTTCTACCTTCTGAAATATAAAGCTTTGTACAAATAGTTTCCGCCGCCGCCGGATAGTAATATCTAAAATGACGTCAACCGTTGACTGCAAAAATAAATAAAAATTTTGAATAAATGTACATTAAAAATCAACAGCAAAACACCCCAAAATTATGGAAAAAGGAACTGATATTTACCAATGAGAATAGAAACCCATGTAACTGAATGAAAGAAACATGTGAAATGTGTAGTATTTTAAAACACTATATATATTCCTGATAAGCAGGATGGAATTTCATTTACTGATTAACGAAAGAAGAATTTATTTTCGGTGGTTTTATTATTGAGTAATTCTACATCTACAATTGAAACTGATACCATAAAAATTAAATTGTTAGAAATATCGACAAACATAATTAATTTCTTATTCTCCAAAACATTAGTTATTCACCAGTGACCGGTTGTAACTTACTGTTTTGTTGATGTGTATGTTGAGTATACATATACTATTGTGCTAAATATAGATCTGATATGGCGTTTGATAGAAACACAGGGACTCAGTTAGCAGATTATTATTTTTAATCAATGTTTTTTTAATTTTATTTGTATTTCCTGTATATTTGTATTACTTTATTAACGTATCTGACGTTGACATCACTATTTCTTTGTTTTCTAGCAATGTGCAGTTTACCTTCCATATCCGTATACTGAAAAATCCTAAAGGGATCTAAGTCGCCATCTTGAATTGCCCTCCTACTTTAGATAAAAATAATTAAAATATTAATAAATTACTATATACCTTACAAAGGCACTCATTTTCTTCCTAAATTATTCTTCTATCAAATGGTTATTTTGATTTTTGGATCAACAGAACCCTTACGCAACTTCAGTTGCATTCAGGTCAGAATATTCAAATTTCCGGCGAAAGCAACGTAACTGGCAAACATGTCGTTTTCAGTAAGATAGACGAAATGGGAGATAACTCTTGTCATTCGGAAACTTTCGGGTTGATGCATTTACTACAACGATAACTCAAGGGTTTATGTAGTACAACATGTATATAATCAAAGGCGGATTTATGGGGACAAGGGCCTCCTAATGGAGCTTCATACATGCATGTATGATAAATGCATAGACTTTTCAAAGTATTAATCCAAAAGTTAGCCTACCAACTTGCCCCCCTTTTTTAAAATCCTGGTACTGTTACTAAACCTGGTAAATCCCGTTGAACACGTCATTATTTTTAGTAACTACTTCCTTTTATTGATGTGTCTACCAAAAGTCAGTGATTTATGATACCCGTTTGCAGAAAGGTTCTATTCGTTATTAAATTTGCGCTCGATATTTATGTCATGGGACAGCACTCGTCAGTTTATGAGGAGTTATCGTTGTAGTATATGCATCAACCCGAAAGTTTCCGAATGACAAGAGTTATCTCCCATTTCGTCTATCTTACTGAAAAACAACATGTTTGCCAGTTACGTTGCTTTCGCCGGGAAATTTGAATATTCTGACCCGAATGCAACTGAAGTTGCGTAAGGGTTCTGTTGATCCAAAATCAAAATAACCATTTGATAGAAGAATAATTTAGGAAGAAAATGAGTGCCTTTGTAAGGTATATAGTAATTTATTAATATTTTAATTATTTTTATCTGAAGTAGGAAGGCAATTCAAGATGGCGACTTAGATCCCTTTAGGATTTTTCAGTATACGGATATGTGGATAGTAAACTGCACATTGCTAGAAAACAAAGAAATAGTGATGTCAACGTCAAATACGTTAATAAAGTAATACAAATAGACAGGAAATACTAAAAAATTAAAAACATTGATTAACAAAATTTTAATCTGCTAACCGAGTCCCTGTGGATAGAAAGGGTGTGTTTAAATTATCCAGCAGGTAAGTTTAGTTGAATGTTATATATTTTACTAATATAGATAAGTTATCATTAGCGGTCCCTTTTCTGAAGAATTTATCATAAATTATATTGTTGAAATATGTCTTAAATTCAAATTAAACAAATGCATGGAGGTCAACCTTGCGAAAAAGGGTCTCGTCCACAGGCGTTTAGGTATATGATACAGAATTTTTTTTTTTTTTTTTGTTGTTGATTAAAATATTCAATTTTCTATATTTATACTACATATCTATCACTACTGCCCATGTCTCACCTAGTTTCAGTGATTTTACCAACTCTGAGACAAACCCCATTTTATTTTGTTTCTTAGTGTGGATAGTGAAATGGGGTTTGTCTCAGAGTTGGTAAAATCACTGAAACTAGGTGAGACATGCAGTAGTGATAGATATTTAGTATAAATATAGAAAATTGAATATTTAATCAACAAAAAAAAAAAAAAAAAAAAAATTCTGTATCATATACCTAAGCGTCTGTGGTCTCGTCTGATAATCTCTGACTCGAGATCTCTGATCATATGCCTGAGTGATGGATCATATCAAAAGACTTCATTGCCAGTGTCATTCTAGAATGTTTTGTTAAAGCTATATTAAAGTCAGGAGGAAAATAGCAGTTACTCAAATCGATTTGGATAAACCGGTAAACAGTGTACATAATAAAAACAGGTAAACAGTATGCTAAGTAAATATAAAATGCAACACAGCATCTTCTGAGTCGAAAAAAATTTCGAGCATAGCGCGAACATATTTATTTAGTTTTTGACACTGTAACGTTTTTCGTTTATTACATGCATCAGTGGGTTTTATTATCATTGTATAATCAGATTACTTATTCTCATTAACCGTTATAAAGTAATTCATTACAATCTATTTTTATCGCCTTCAATAAGATTGTACTTGTTAAATGTCAAATCAATCATGTTAATCAGCTGGTGCCCAGTTGCTATGTTTATACAGGTGCCGGGCTCGGTTGACCTCATCTTCGGTTGACCTTAGCTCCGGGCTCCTGTAATTTAACTCCTGTTGATTATTTCTTTGTTCAGAGTCATTTAACCATATTGTAATCAGGTTACTAGAGTAGTATAAAAGAGAGAAATAGCGGTAGAGAGGAGAGATACGACGAGATACGATTTTGTGTACGAGAGAAGTGTACATAGGAGATTTAAGATGATGCTACCGTATTCAGTGTTGAGCCTGCAGTTTAGATGTTGTAAACTTATATTACTGTTACATGTACTTTGGATTTTGAATAATACAGTATTGAACTTTTAATCGACTTTGTGTTTAGGTTAACTTGCAAGACTTAATCGTTCAGACTACACCAGGATCCATTTATTTATTTTTGTGACCAGGATTCCCTTAATCACTCTACTAGTAGATTTTTAGGGTAACCCTGTTAAAGAGTATACTTGGCATTTGTCGTCCGTGTACGAGTGAAACTTATACACCCAACAACACAGCACAAATACACGTATACACACTTTAGTTAAAAGTTGTATAACGGCTAAACTTTTCGTCACAAAACTATCAATCTAATTATTTTTCCAAAATTTAACACTCTGCATTCAGATTTTTTTTTTTTTTGTCATCTGCTTGAACAGAATAATTTTGAGAAAAAACCATCAACCCTCCCCTTTTAAAGTTAAATGATCATTCCTTACGTAATACAAGGAATTCAACGTTATTGAGGTTGCAGGTTGTGCTAGGAATACGTTTGCACGGAAACTCGTTTTGCATTATAACATTTTAATCCTGGACTTTGCTGCGTATGTATCAATGGATGAAACGTCACGAGGGTGATCTGGAAAGCCAAATATTCCTGAAGTTGTGACAGATCTGCAAATTCACGACAAGTAGTGTCTGTTTCTCGGCACTAATCAGAAATGAGTTCATGATCATAAGATATCAGAATGAAACGTTTGTAATCCACGCGCCGGGGGTCTCAACATACAAAGCGGTTGGGTATAGACGTCCGTCTTGGTTAAAAAACATTTATATATTCAATTTGATTTACGCGAAAATCCTATACCATTTCATATAGTTCATTGGAAAATGTCAACGATTGATATCTTTGTCAAAGCTATCATGACATCTTATCTAGACGTAAACCACAAAGGAACATTCGTATTTTTATATGAAAAGATAAGAACACAGTTTGACAGACATCTTAACAGAAGATTAAAAAGTATGTTCCATTGACATATAAAATCCTATTGCATTGATATATTACCTTCGTGAAATTGCACCCATTGATGTTTTAAAATTCCAAAACTGACCTTTATCAGCAGAACGCTAGCCTTCGTTGACTTTATATAGGAATATATCCCTCCCACTCCGTGTTGTGACCTTTCCTTTGTGCAACATTTTGATGACTCTCTTTTGTATCGGCGGTTGATGTATTGCATATACTTGTATAGTGGGAGACGCGCATGAATCAGTCGGCACAATTCGTCTGCTTCGATCGACGAGTTCGTGGTATTTCCATTGGTTAATTTTATTATAATTTGTACGTTATTCAAAATGGATTGACAAGATTTGATAATCGGTAAACGTCTATTGTCTCTTATTTATACATGTTACTTTATGTTTATTTCTATCAAATAAGATCTTCAAAGTTTATATATATATAGAGTCATAACTCTTGTCTTGTCATTTACTTGTCGGAATGGGTAACTGTAGCAGTAAAATTGGTACCGAAAATACTGTTATGCTCTGGATTCCCGCAAGTTTAGAAAAGTCACACGAATTTATTAAACTGAGACTTTATGGAAACTGTATTGGCAATACATGAGGGTCGTTATAGGGTTACCTTCATGACAAATAACAGTAAAAATTCTTGCCAAATGACGCCAACGGTAATTTTTGGTGCATGGCGATTACCCTTTCTTTTAGACGATAAAAAGACTATTTTTTCTCTCCAAAATAACTGTAACGATAATTCTTTCACTCCTCTGACGAATCTGATGAGGATATTTTGACGAATCACGGTACAATTTTAACCAATTTGACGCTAACGGTAGTCAAAATGACCGTTTGACGACAGACAGCAAAGGGCATTCCTACCCTCATACATAAAAGATATCACTGAGGAACGTGCACGATTATGCCTATTTTTTTTTTTTTTTTTTGTAAAATTTAAATAAATGTCCAGCTACTCATTCTCAAAATCGAATTCAAAAGCGACATATACAAATAGACACCATTTGACTAAAGTTGAATTTGTTGCACATACTGTTTGTTTTATTTTCAGATCTAAAACAATGCAACAGGAGCGATTTTCTTCTATACATGACCATTGTGGAAAAAGTTCTAGTTGGAAGTGTGACGTCAGACCAGATTACGTCACTTCCTGTGAACTGATCGAATGCAACCAAGGATGTGGTAGAATTTTCATGCTTGTAAACAAAAATCACATTCGTTCGTATGTGAAGCAATTATTGTTCAATGCATTAATAATGAAAACGGCTGCCGTTCCGAAGTTAAAAAGTCAAATATGGCTGCCCATCTTTTAATATGCCCTGCTAATGTAATTGATTGCATGACTGCGATACCTGAAACTGTCAATATGTGTCATAAACCTGTTAAAAGAGGCGAATTCTCGTGGCATTCTCGTAACATTCATGCAGAGATTTCCACAGGGATATTAACATTAAAGTGTCCTTTAGCCTATGCTGGGTGTGATTTCTCCTGTCAGAACTATCCCCATTGGTTCCGACAGGTCACGTGACTCAAAGTGATCTTTTGAATACAAGTGGGTTGACTATCGGATCTGACCCATGCTCATTACGACAACAACAAGATGAACAAAGTCAAACACTAGATTATCAAGCACCACCTCGCCATCAAAACGAGGTTAATTTTACCAATGGTTTATTTTTCTTGAAGAGCTCCCAGAAAACGTGATAGAACAGATTTTAATGTTTCTCGACAGTTTTCCATAAACAATTTGGCTTTAACTTGCAAGTTCCTGCGTTCGTTTTGCAAATCAGTCGTTTATAACCAGGGCATAGTGGAGCCAGTATGGCAGCAGATTTCTAATGGCGGAAAACATTGGGATTTTTAAGTTGGTAAGTTTCTAGGCTACTGACAACCCCAAAAATATTTTATTTGTATGTAATTAAATGAATACACATGCATTTTGGAAAACATTACGTTATTCCACAAGTCCTAGATCTATCACATTGACCATAAAAGTGTGAACACAGATACAGTTAGCAGCTTTATATCTCAGCTTTGGCTTACATCTAGACATTGACAGCTATTGAAGGCATATTAAAGAAGGTTCATGTATTGATAAATTCTGTGTAGCACCATTTCAGTAGTCTGTATGTGTAGTATACAGGTATATGTCAGTTTCGGTTGTAGTTGAATCAACTACGACAAATGCTAATACAATGCAATTTGTAATTTTACTTTCCGCTGATAAATTAAAGCAATTTTTAATATTTATTTAGTGCTTACAAGCACTTTGATTCCTTGTAAATATGAAAATAAGAAGATGTGTTATGATGCCAATGAGACAACTCTTTAAAAGAGTCACCGAAATTAACAACCGTACGGCCTTCAACAATAAATAAAACCCACACTGCATATAAAAGGCCCTGAAATGACAAATATAAAAGAACTCAAACGAGAAAACTAACGACCTAATTCATGTACACAATAATGAACGTGAAACAGATATAAAGTATTAATTCCCGAATCTGACGTTTTCCTGTATAGATTAATAACTTTCGGTAATGTTGTAGAAATGGTCCTTCAGTTCTGCATGCACTCCAATTCGTAAGTGGAAGTACCATCTCAGCACTCCAGTTTCAGAACATCTCAAAGTTTGTCCATTTACCCAGAAAGAATTATCAAGGATGACATTATCCCGTGTGAAAATGAATATGGCTTTACCATGTACAGACGACAAATGGTGGAACATAAAAGAGATGCCAGAGGAAATGGTCAACTGTTTAAATAAGGATGGTGGATGCGAGGCTGTCGTCCTTCGATCAAAAATGGCGGCTCATCTACGCAGGTGTCCAGCAAACATTGTACAGTGCAACTCACGTAATGTGAGACCCGAGATGAATGGCACTTGCCAACAAGTTTTTCGAAGAGAGGAACTGGCAGGACACCAACGGTTTTCACATTTAGACATATGTAAACCAACCAAGCAACATTGTCCTTTAGCTTATCAGGGTGTAAATTCACTCTTGACAAGAAAACACCACAACTACCTAATGGTGAAATCATTTTCTGTAACGATACAAACAGTTTCAACATTTCTAGGAAAGACCGCGTACAATTCTTTGACAAGGAGAACTTAAAACGGAAGGGAAGAAGCATCATTGTACCACGGCACAACTTCCGGTAACATGGCGACAATGGTTGCTTCGAATCAAGAGGCAGATGCACACCAAAAGTCACTTCTATCACTTCCATTTACATAACTATATTTGATTCTTTCTGATCTAGATAGTCTGAGTGTCTACAATTTATCAATAACTTGTAGATATTTACGGAAGGCTTGTCAGGACATGCTTCCTGTGAAAGGAATGGTTGAATCCGTCTGGCAGAAATCGGATGACGGATGGGAGATTTCTAAAGAGTTTGTTCAAATAAACACATTGCAATGTAGTTTCATAATGTAAACACTTACTTTCACGGAAACCTTTTACGTGCAAAGCCTTTTCTATAGTCGACTTTAAAGCGATTTTTGTTCTCAATTTTGTAGCATTGCAACCTGATTTAAATACAAAGCCTGTTTCACGCTTTCCTTCAAACGATCTGACAACAGTCCGTAGGCCTGTAAACATTAGCAAAGAGGGCGAAAGATACCAGAGGGACATCCAAACTTATAGATCAAAAATAAACTGACAATGCCATGGCTTAAAAGAAAAGACAAACACCCGTCGTGTTGCTCGTGTTATTACAAACCCGGTAAATAGTCTAATTCGGTAGGTCACATTCGTGGAAAGGGAACGGGATTGTAAGTGGGGAAAAGGATCTGTATTTTAATCAGATTACTAACATTGTTGCCTCCTGCTGTATTCTTGTGAGATAAGATCAAAATGTGACATAGTTGCATTGCATATTACAAATGTATTATAAGTTAATTTTCTATTCGCGAAAGTCGCGTAAATGAATTGTACTTGAAAATTTTAGTTGAGGATATCAAAGTGAAACAAAGAACCTTGCTTTAAAAAAAAACAAGAAACGATATAGAACAAAAACAGAATAATTCATGACCACGAAAATCGATACTTTGACTTGATTTTAATAGATCTGAAGAAAATTATAATATTACCAAACGTTTTGATAAAAAAGTCGAACTTGAATAACAGACAATCCTACATAGAAATCAGCATCATCAAACAAAAACGTAAAATGAGATAATTACAGATGGTTTGAGGGAAGAAAAAGGAAGAATCCAAGAGAGTCATCGATAACAAAAGTCGAACGTCATTGCTTAAAAGAAGACCAACAAACAAACAAACATACAAACAAAATTAGTACACAAAACACAACGTAGAAAACTAAAGACTGAGCAACCGAACACGATCCCGCCAAAAACTGGGGTGATTTCAAGTGCTCCAGAAGTGTAAGCAGATCCTGCTCCACGTGTGCCACCGTCGTGATGCTCATGTTAGTACAAACCCGGTTATAAGTCCAATTCGGTAGGTCACATTCGGGAAAAGGGACGGGACTGTAGTTACGACATTAGGAACATATATTCGTTGAACTCGACAGATTTTAGAAACGATATACATTTATGATTTATTGTTATCGGCATATATAAACAAAATGATAAATTAATGAATATTTATGACTTTTTATGTCTTTTAGAAATGGTACTACAGTACAGCATGTACCCTGTAAAACAATGGAAGCAACATCTTAGCAGTCCAATCACAGAACACTTAAAAGAATGTAGCTATTACGGGCATGAAAATGTTAACACAGAGAAGGTTAAGGTTATGTTTGATCTAAAGGGTAAACCATCGGAAGCTGCAATAGTTTAAGGGTCTTGAGGAAGGAGGCTTCATTTGTATATTTTTCAATTTTCACTATTCTTCATAAAAATGAGAATCGCAAAAGTCTAGAAGAAAAAACACCTCCTGACACCCCAGAATAGAAAATGATCGTCCCTTAGATAAGCACAAATCAATATTATGTTTCAATTGATTCGATGATTCAAAGATGAATGGGAAAACAGCATATACTGACTATAATGTATATATACCAGTAAGCTTAAAATGGACGTTTGATTTTTACATATCCAATACATTTCACTAATGTATTTGATTCTAAAATTTTGTCTTTGGCAATAGTACGATTTTACCTCTAACAACCCTTGTTACAATTATGACAGCCAAGGACAGAACTTTGATATAACATATATTTTATTTCTTTTTGGATATATATCTTTAAATTGTTATGTTTGCTGCATATTTTGATATTTTCAATATTTATATAACCGTAGTATTGTTTTATCTATCATTCTGTATTCAAAATATAATAATAGTGATTTGATATGTCTTCTTGAAATCCAAATGTAGTAAGACTGCACTGAAAGACACGAATTCTATGCAACTTCCATACAAGTGAGAGGTTTATCTAGCTATAAAACCAGGTTTAAGCCACCATTTTCTACATAAGGAAATGCATGTACCAAGTCAGGAATATGACAGTTGTTTTCCATTTGTTTGATATGTTTCAGCTTTTGATTTAGCCATTTGGTAATGGGCTTTCCTTCTGAATTCAGTTCCTTAGAGTTCAGTAGTTTTGTTACTTTACTTTTCATAGACGTCCACTCCTATTTTCCACTTTGACGTTACAGTTTAAGATCGATTGATAGTTGTCATGACCAACACAATGTGTGCCACTAATGGAGCAGGATCATTTTAACGTAAGAACACCTGAGTTTACTCCGGTTTTAGTAGCTATCAGTTGTTCTATCTTCGGTTTTCTGTTTAAAATTTTGTAGATTTGTAGAAAAAAAACATATAGGTGGCGGTGTTTGTGGGCGCGAAAATTTTACATACGGGTACTTTTGTGTCGACAGAATGGCCTTTATCTGTCAGATTCAGGCGTTTGCCGTTCAACTGTAGATTTTTTGCCTGTTCATGACGGTTCTGTCTTTCTTTCTTCAGCTTTTGGTTTTGGTGTTCGTTTGCAATATTTTCTTGTGAAACATGTCAAGAATTGGTAACACGTGGTTTGAAAACAAAGACGGCAATTATTAAAAGAGTTTATATAAAAAGAAGATGTGGTGTGATTGCCAATGAGACAACTCTTCACAAGACACCAAATGACACAGAAATTAACAACTATAGGTCACCATGCGGCTTTCAACAATAAAAATTCATACCGCATAGTCAGCTACAATGTATAAAAGTTCTTATTAAAAACGGGATAAAAGAGGGACGAAAGATACCAGAGGGACAGTCAAACTCATAGATTGAAAATAAACTGACAACGCCATGGCTAAAATATAAATAAAAAGACAAACAGACAAATAATAGTACAGAAGACACAACATAGAAAACTAAAGACTGAGCAACACGAACCCCACCAAAACTGGGGTGATCTCAGGTGCTCCGGAAGGGTAAGCAGATCTTGCTCCACACGTGGCACCCGTCGTGTTGCTTATGTTATTTCAAATCCGGTAAATAGTCTAATTCGGTAGGTTGCATTCGTGAAAAGGGAAGGGTATTGTAGTTACGGCATAAGGAACATATTCGATATCATCTGTGAAACAGTTATTCCATAACGGTCAACCAACTCGTGATGGCGTCCGTAAAATTTACGAAGGATGATTTCAACTTCACCACTTGGAACTCTTGGTTTAATAGCTTCCTTGTGAGCAGCAATCCTCTATCAAGGAAAACATGATATGAAATACAAGCCCGGGAATATCGTATCAATTGGAGATATATACTCCGTATGCAGGCACTGCTGGAATGTTGCTACATAGAAATGGAAAGTTCACAATTGGGAAGCTGAAATCATCTCTTTGTCGTAAAGTTTTGTTTTCAACCGACCCTCATTGTCAATTTCTAGCATCCTATTTGCATCCTATATGTTAAGGAGATGACGTTGATAAAGCCCGTAGACTTAGATACGATCCATGTAAACTAA